>VNWX01002252.1:0-12591 GCA_009869905.1 Ceratophysella communis | reverse complement strand
GCCCGTAAACTTCAGTTCAAAGGCCTTTTACCCCGAATCAAATGCAATAAGTACACATATTGAATTTCAGGTGAAAGCGTAGCGTAATTCGATCTCATGTAAGCCTGTAACGCATACTTCCTGGCATGGCTGTCTCGTGCGGGCAGAAGCCTGACAAGGTTTAAGCTCGTCATATTGATTTATGATTTGGGCTTGGACTGGCCATGTAGGTACTCGTGTCTCTGAGCTGGACAATGCACCCTGTAACATGTATCGTTAATGTTCCGTGTAGCTCGAGCAAAAGACCAAAAATCTATATTTAAGCCCATATGATACCATGACATAACAGCAAACACGAGTCCAAGACAGGAAAGGACAATTTTCTTTCGGTGGATACGTCTGGAACAGACATAATGACAAGTTGGGGTGAGCTCGAGCTTATGGCGAGGAGGGTCGTCTTTTGTACATATACAGAATTTTCGTATATATTGAAACTTCCAAGTTTTGTACAAGACAATACGAGATGGTTTTAAGACGTGGGGCATCAGCGTAACAGAGCTGANTCAAGTTTTGTACAAGACAATACGAGATGGTTTCAAGACGTGGGGCATCAGCGTAAAGGAGCTGAAAACTAGCCCGAAATTGTATATTTCGTTAGGATTAGGATATCTGTAGATGACTGGTGCTTCTTCGAGCTAATAATGGCATAATAATTATGTATAATTTATTTTTGGCAATAGGGTGAAAGTTGGGGGGTCTAAGTGGCAATGTCAATTGTCAGTGACAGAGACGGTAATGGCAGCACAAGAACAGTTTGGGTTAATTTTAAAATTCAGAGTTTGCTGCCGATAGCTGGTTTTAAATAACATAAATTTAATAAAACTTAATATTTTTTTTTTTATTTTTTTTTATTTATCCATCCTTCAAGCCCCTTTGGAACCAAGTCCATGGGGCCTATAAATTAGTCACCAAATATATTACAAATCATGTTGGAATTACATTGAGTCTGTGTGGAGCAACCTATCTGCAGATGACTGGTGCTTCTTCGAGCTAATGGCATAATAATTATGCATAATTTATTTTTGGCAATAGGGTGAAAGTTGGGCGGTCCAAGTAAATAGCAATGTCAACTGTCAGTGACAGAGACGGTAATGGCAGCACACGCACAGTTTGGTTTAATTTTAAAATACAGAGTTTGCTGCCGATAGCTGGTTTTAAATAACATGAATTTAATAAAACTATATCAAATTAAATAGATTAACACTTCTTTTGTAGGCTGCATGAGATACGCGAAAGCGGTGAAAGTTGCGACTTCTGTCCACATTCGGAATTAACCTTAACATACTCGCGTTCCAAAGCAATCTAACCCTCAAACTTTGGTTTATGATATTGCCTCAGCGTGAGAGCAAACAATTGAGCATTGTGAATTGAAAGCACGTAACGACCACGATTTCTGACTGAAGAAGAAAGTTCGTGGACAGAAACCGGAAACTGAGAGCCTTTCTTCCGTTCCAGTGCATGTCCACGTCCACATCAGTAGTAGTAGACGCAAACGACAGGAATCTAGAATCTAGGCTTTAATTTAGTCAGGCTTCTGACGTTTCTTTATAAATAACGGAAATGGAGTCTAACAGAAATCAAATCAAAACTTTGGATTTTGGTTACACAAACAATATTAATCCAAACTTGCATAGGGTTAAGTATAATTTAGCCCAAATCTCTACGGAAGGAGAATCTGACCTAATATTATGTATTCACGGTTGACTATACATTTTTAAATATTTAATATTTGTAAACGGCTTGAGATTTTAAAATTTATGCAAACTCATCGAATTGTTTAAAAAACACATACAAAATATTTCATAATTTAAATGCTTAATTTTATGAATTTTTAATGCCGAAATATTTCATTCCGTGAAAGCAGGAAAAGTATCGTACGGTTATTTTTACGAATGCTATCCTGGATTACCAAAAATTGCCAAATACCAAGCGGAGAAAGTCAAACTTTTTTATTTGTTTGAACACTATTGCTCAGATTGAGCAAAGCCAGGGTATTAGTGTACGTACGTGAAGCTTAAAACAATGGCCTTTTCCCTCTAGTTTATAAATCGACTGGACTGGAACCCCATCGAGAGAAAGTTGAGGAAGTACGAGTAGCAGAGTAACAGTATCATCAAAATCAGTGAGGGAAAGCATGATGCGATGATTCCAGTACGTATATTTCTTGGCCGCACGAGAGAAGCTAATGGAATATCAGGAAAAAGCACGGGTTGTATATACGTATACCCACGATTTTTGTGAAGAACATGGATACCATGTATTGTCTGACCATGCTACAAGCTAACTAGTAGAGAAAGTACACGTGAACCGAGAAACGCGAGCCTCCTTTCTCCACAAGTCCCTCGACTCGAATAAAGACATATCGATTCACTTTTTCAAGTGCCCCATCCAACTGCCTCTTTTATTTAACTAGTAGTAGAGAAAGTACACGTGAACCGAGAAACGCGAGCCTCCTTTCTCCACAAGTCCCTCGACTCGAATAAAGACATATCGATTCACTTTTTCAAGTGCCCCATCCAACTGCCTTTTTTATCGTTCTCGCTCACAGTCGAGTGTGTGTTTGGTTTGGCCAGAATTTCAAACTGCTGAAATCGAGTTACGAAAGCACGGTAGCCCGAGAACTACGACATATCTCCTACACTTTTTAATCCATCATGTCAAATGACGTCAGGGGCCTATTCTGATTCCTGAGTGATACTTAATGATGCTGATGACCCTGACTTGACTTTTATGGGTCTCTTCTGCAGACGAGGAATGGGCTGTTTGCACAGGGAATCTAGCTCTATCACACCACTGGGGAAAGCACTGGGGAAAGGCGGCGAATTTACGTGTGGCATGTATCGGGCCAGACACACGCGTGGCCAAATGAAGTTCCGGGCTGACAAATGGCATGTGTCTGAGCCAAATTACACATTTGGCGACTAGTTAGGTTAGGTCTAAATTAGGGAATATATTCTGCAAAATAAGGCTCCTAAGGGCAATTTAAGCCGACAGCCTACCTCGCAAGACACCCTTAAGCCTACCAATAATTTACGACTTTCATTATACTAATAGAATCTACCGACCAGCCTTGAATTAAAATTTAATTGAATAAAGATTTTAAGTACTATTTCTCGTGCAGTAGTAAGCCAAGGGCACTTTAGTATCTTGCGACAGGAAATAATTAAAAAATGGAACAGTATTCAATATTCAATTCAATTTACATTTCGTTTCGTAACGATATTACGCTAGCTACGAGCCGGAGCCATCCCTAGTGGTGCGTAATCGTAACTCGTAACAGGCCAATTATACGTAATGCCTTGCGACTGCCTCGGGTTCGCACCCTATTCCAGATTCAATATACATCTTCTCCTCATTTAATTTATTTAATGTTGGCCATAAAATTGAGCTGAGTCGTTCAAATTCTGATTTACACTGCTCAGCGGAATTGATTTGGAGTTTAACTGGAAAGAGGATGCGAGGGGGGCTTGGGGTTGATGGATTCAGGGTTATAATAGTCGATCATCGTTTCTGTATTTTGCATTATAGACTGGGGTGAGGGTGAAATTCGGTGACACGAAAATTCAGAGCAGAAAATTCGATGCTGGAGAATTGAGCGAAAAATATTACAGGCTGGCAATAAAGTCGGTCAAATTAAATTTTAAATAAATCGTAATTATTAATCGTAAATGAAATTTTAAATAGTTCAAATACTGGATGCATCTCCAATTTAATCTTGCGTCAAACGAATTTCTGACTGCCTTCCAAACCCCTCAATATATTTTTCGTGCTTATCCATACATAACTACAAACCCTTGTTGCCTCTGTGAAAGATGGGACCGAGATCCCCCTCTGACTCTGACTGAAGGCAGATCTATTCAAAATCGAAATCCAGTCAGTTCTAGTCTATTTACTCGATTTAGATGCTATTACAGATCACAGGACCGCTACACACAGCCTTGGGCTTATGCTTTCTGCATGAAATCTTTCCGCCTGTACACCCAGACGCCTTCGATTCTACAGGAACAGCACAGAAATAACAATGAATAACCCTTTCACCTCGTACGTTACGAGACCAGTTGTTTTTTAAATTTAGTACCTATTTAATTAGAATCCCGCTCACCATAACTAACATATTTTAGTTTCTAAAAAATATAATTGTAAATAGTATTTTTTAAATGAACGGCAAAAAGGAAGCCATATTCTTCTCTATTTCCTTGCCCCTGTCAGCTTAGCTGCAACATGTCCCGTAAACAGGATCTAATACCCTTACGCATACGCCTATTAAATAGCATTCCTAAGCCATGTCACTATATACAGAAATAACCCGCTGAGAAGCCCTTGGAATCTGCTTAATTATATTAAAATGAGACGGAAGGGGAGCCAAAGTCTCGAGCATGAACTATTTCTCATTTTCATTCAGAATTCCAGACTTGTTTCGAGATTCCAGTCGAGAGTTCCTTATCCCTTTCACTTCATGTTCAAGCAAATTAATGAGGCTTTCAAAAAAAAGTGAAAGCATAACACGCTCACTTTCACCTTATCCTTCAGCTTGTAAATCTCGACTTTCTACGAATAGCCAACTTCGAAATATAGCTCTGTTTCTGCATAGTAGAAATTAATAATAGGGTGTCAGGGCTAGCGCATAGCTCTCGCGAGGGAAAATACCCGGAAGCTCCATAGCCGCCTTGCTCGAGGCTGGCATGTCAAGCCGTTATTGGATTTATTCTGACCCCGGCACGTTCACACGTTCAATTTCAAGAGGAGGGGGGTTCCAGTTCTCGCCCCATTCTTATATTTTTATAACATTTCACCCAAAAAACTTAAGTGCATACTTTGAAATGTGTTGAAAGCACGACTTTCTCCAGGAAATATACGTTATGGCGGAGCAGGTATCTCACTTGTCTGGAGTTGAACGAACTCTTATGAATAAAACCTGACATGACAAGAGGGACGAGGAGGAGTGTCTGCTATTCCTTATGCACGTATAGATTCTTCGTTTCTCCATTCACGTGAGTTTCCAAACGTGTACAGCTTAATAATTCATGCAAAGAATGAAGAGAAAGTTTCCTAACAAAAGGTTCAAAGGACGGGGAACGTTGCTTGCTTCAAAGCAACACTTTTTTTAAAGGAAATATTGAAAATCTACGGAACAATAGAAAACTAACGCTCGACAGGTTTCGGATTTAGAAGTTAGATGCAAGAGGTAGTGGCATCGATCCATCAGGGAACAATAGGAACTCGGAGAGAGTGATTTAGAAGGGCGTCTAATGCGTCAATACGCGGAAGTTTGCAGCAAAACACAGGCTTGAGGCATTATTTTACAAAAATCAATGTCAATAGCATGTTTTTAAAGCGAAATTACAATATTTCAGGCATGAATTTTTACGATTTTCCAATATACTGGCAAAGCAGGTAATGAATCGTCAGGTTTATTAATGAGCCATTAATTCTAGAGCTTAGAGCCCATTAAACGGCGTTTAATAGTTTTCCGGAGTGATATATACACGCGGGAGGTACTCCGCATGCAAATAGCGTGGTGAAAGCGACTTTCACTCGCCGTGTGCAGATGCCAGGATTTTTTGAGCGGCGTTGAACTTAACGCAAAATTCTTAAAAATTGAATGCCGATTCTAACGAGCCAATAGCCTATTGCTGCCCTGAATACTGAACTTTACCTTGAAAAACGAGTCGACTCACGATTTACGACTTGTCTTTGATGAAGCTGTTAAATAAATTGACTACAGGAGCCTGAAACGCACACGTAAGAGTTATAGCGACTATCTTCCGAACATTCAGCATTTACGACCCCTTCGTCTGTCTGCATAAAGCCCTAAAACGAAATCCTCACAGTTAAGTTTATGATCCTCTGGGATCCGACCTATATAAAACGAGAATAGCCATGAGTTTAAGCAAGAAAAATATTGACACTTTAACCTACTTTCTCTGCTATCTCTTGTGTACTGACGCCTAATGTCGAAACTTTTGCAGTCTGAGAGGCGACGAGCACATATTTCTATTTTTGGGATTTTTCTGCAAATAATAGATTAAGTTACTGCGTTTATTCATAACCACATTAAAACATGCTATATCTGTAATTTGGTACTCGGTAGTAGGTCATGTATGACCCGTAAAAGGGCTGAGTGGGTGCATCGTAATCTTCGTATGAAACGCCGCCTTCTGCGGAAGAGGAATCTGCGGCTAAGCCGAGGCGACTGGAAAATACTGCTTCTGAATTGGATCTTCTGGTCAAAGCGGGTAGGCTCCCCGTTTCAATTTCAGTTCGGGTTATTTTACTGTTTTGTCTGCCGAGAGAAATTTCTTGGCGTTGTTGTCCGTGTTTGGCGACTGTTGAATTAAATTTAATAATGGTAATTAAAAATTTGGTAAAAAATTCAAAATAGTTCCCTTTTAGAGCCAAACTCTATACCTTTTTTCTTCGGCGCTACAGACTTTCTCCGATTTTTCACTTTATACGTAGACGTCACCCTGCTACCAATAGACCCAATAACGGTTCGCTCATTTGACCCCGCAATTGGAACAGGTCTCACTGCCGTTTGCGGTAGCCGGGCAGGTCTCGCTGCGGAACCCACTGGCAGAATATCCGGTTCAAGCGCAGCCCAGCCTGTGCCTAACGAAGGTGCCGCTGCGGACGCCGAGGATTCTTCATCTGGCTTCTTTGGTTTAATTTTCTTCTTCTTTTTCTTCTCCATCTTCTTCTTTTTCTTGATCTTCTTTTGTTTCTTCTTTTTCATTTTCTTAATCTTCTTCTTCTTTTTCTTGGGCTTTGGCTTGGGTTTCATTTTATTGCGCGTTGGAGCGGCGGCACTGCTACCCGAATCCCAACCCCAGCCGTAGCCCGTGGGAGCGGCGGCTTCGCCCGGCGGTGGGCGGTACATGTCCACGACACCCATTAAATGGTATTGCTTTAGGCGCTCGTATTCCGCAGAGCCAGGGACAGGCTGAATCTTCCGATGAGCCTCCGGGTACCTGGCCTGCGGCGAGAACTTGACTTTCGCTCTGAGGTTGACCTTGACCAGGAGCTAACCCTTGAAAAGGTCCAAAGCCTTGACCAGGAGCTAACCCTTGAAAAGGTCCAAAGCCTTGACCAGGAGCTAACCCTTGAAAAGGTCCAAAGCCTTGACCAGGAGCTAACCCTTGAGCTTGACCCAGAACATTTTTCTTAAATTGATGCTTGGTATCAATTTTCTGCTGCAGATGATTCTTAATTTCAATTTTCTTATTCTTAATCCTGGTTGCCAATCCGGCGAGGCCAGGACGCGGTTGTTCAGTGGCTGTAGCCTGACGATTCGCTCCGGTCTTTTTCCACCCAATTCCAAGAAGGTCATAGTTTTGAATTTAAATTGGGTGTCAAGCCTGACTGAGCTTCTGTCCCAGCATTAGCCTTTTGCGGGGGTCGTTGGTACGTTTTGTACAGAATGGGACCAGCCCCATCTAAACGATTTACGAAGGTAGTGAGACCACTTTTGTTGAATTTCCCGAATATGAGTTCCTTAAGGGCGGAAAAGGTATCGGTTTTGGTATGAGTGGGATGCAAGCGTCCCACTGAATTTGCGGGGTCAAGGCACCCGAGGAATGCCGCCAGGAAGGCAAACAGAACTGCCTAGAATTTTTAAAAATTGTATAACGCGAATTTCCAGGGAATTTTATTGTAAATTTAATGCTGGCTCACCCCGGAAATTTGATGCATGATGCAGTCGGTCCAATTTCCGTAAACGCTTACGCACACTTTAAAACGCGCATTTTTAGCCCGTTATGCCACTAATTAACTGATTAGAACACCGAACAATAGCGTAATACGTAACAGATGCTACCCGGACATTGTGTACTTCTGTCTACTGTCAAGAGATTACTAGGCCAAGGCATCTTACGGCATTTAACAGCTCTTTATGTAATGATTTCATAAAGCCGGTTCTACTGGCTTGTTCGTGCTCGTGCTTTTGTCATACTGGTAGAATCAATGCTAAGGTAAAGGTTAGTGACTTTGGTTCGTCCATGCTCCCAGCTTAAGAATACCAGGACTTTCGGGTTTCCTATTGTTTTTGTCGAAGATGCCATTAGGCTTTTAGCCCAGGTATAGCATGGCATCTCTTAATTGAGCCCGAAGATCACCAGAACTCAATAATGCAAACCAGTTAGACCAGTTTATAATGCAGTAACACATATGATGCATTTGCAAATACAGTTTAGCAGGCACCTACCTTGATATTGAAAATTGAAACTCAATTCTTCGGCTGAAATCCACCGAATCTCTCGATCTCAAACACTGAACCAATGCCACTACCGGCCAAACACTGAAGCGATGGTAATTCGAAACCTAACACCGGAAATGAAAGGCGTCAACCCAGCAACACGTTGGACAGAGTAAAAAGCCCGGGAAATGGTGCTTAGGTGGTGTTTGGTAGGCTAAAATGCTAAGCTGGAGAAAGTGCCGAGAAAGCAAGTCTGAACTGCTTGAGCCTTCCGACTCGACTGAAGTCTGAGCCTTCCGGGAAAAGCCTTCTCTCCGCGTCTTTTACCCAACGAGCTGAGGGCTTTGAACTTTGTCATTTTCTCTCCAGGCTTTTCCCTCGAATACGCATTCTACAGATATCCGAGGCGGCTGCGAGTCTCCCGAATTCGGCTGGCTACTGACGTGACGTCTAGCCTGGCGTCTGGACTTTCTATGTACAGATAGGAGCTGGAGGGAGAAAGGAGAGTCCGCATCTTGGCGTCTGGTCAGATACCAGGAATTCTGGGATGCACTTTTGTGATCCTGGGATCGGATTTTCTAATATTAAAAAACATATTTATCTATATAAATAAACTGAATTTAACATCTATAAGCATAAATATATTATTATGTGATAAACAGCAGCGTTTCATTATAGCGGAGTTAAACTTCGCATGCCAGTCAAAAAATATAATTGATTTAAAATAGGTGTTAATGGAATTATATATAGTTTTCGAATAAATTTTTGGGTTGGCGTTGGCAGAATATGAATTCCAGGCACAATAACGTCTTCAAAAATTAGATAGAGTCGGGAGAGCATATTTCCCCATCTGATCATTCCCAACGATCGATCTCAATAGATCATCCGTGCTTCCTATATAAGTGTAGCAAATCATTAGCTTGAAAAATTTTATCCTAAAATTCGGTTTATCTATTCGAGGCCGAGGCATCAATCTCGACTGGAGCTGTGATGCAGCGCAATGTCTTCCTAGCATCTGACCTAAGAGAAAATTTCGACCGAATCTACCAATGAGCTCAATTGCAGAGATTCGTTTCTCGCTTCGAATGATTCTCAAACACTGTCTTTATGTTACTGATTATCTTTGGAGCATTTTGTGAAAAATTTTCGTAATTTCAGCCACCTACTTTGACCTGCACGCAGTGCCTACGTAATTAATTATGAATTAATTCAGTCATTGAATTATGAAATTTTCTACAGTAAAAGGTGAAATCTGGCTACAAATTGGATGAAATTAAGCGCGAATAAATTAGTTTAGAACAGACCAAGCTTTGAGCAACACGGTCGAAAATTCCTTAACCATAATATGTTTTTTATTTTTTTAAATTAGTCTATAGGTAATTATTTAAAAAATTAAAACTAAATAAAATAAAGCTATGCAGGACGAAAGTTCGGCGACTCAACTCGGTCTCTGTAAAATATAAAATAAGTAATTTAAATTTCGATTCCAGTCGAAAATAAAATGACTTTTAAAAAATGAATAAATATTTAAATACTTACAAAATAGGTGCATCTAGGTCAGAAGTCAGAATGGAGCCTCAGGATGATCCTTCAGCCTGCAAATAGGAGCCAATTAAATTATTAAATTCAAATTAAATTAAAAATTCAATTCTAGAATTCAAAAATACTTACGCAGCCCAGAGGAAGTTGGTCCTCCCGGCCGCGCCTTGGTCCAGCTCGCTGAGACGCTCCATGTCTGGAGCGTCTAGCTGGAAAGATCCGAGCTCCAGGTTAAGGCGAAGCCTTTCCGGATTGGAGCTCTTCGGGACCGCTGCTACCCCAAGCTGCAGCAGAAACCGCAGCAAAACTTGGCCAGCAGTCTTGCTGTGCTTCGTGGCGATCTCCATCACCACTGGATCCTCTAGAAGGTTCACGGCTGCCGGTAGCGCAGTTCCCCTATTCGAAAACAAAATTTCAATCAAAATTTGATCCTAAGATCGTATTTATGCATAAAATATTATGCATAACTTACTGAAAACCTGGATAGGTCTTCCTCCACGGTCCACCGAGCGGACTATACGCACAAACGGTTATGTTGTGCTTCTTGCACAATTCCCGAAGTTCCTTTTGCTGGAAATACGCATGCATCTCCACCTACAGTAAATGAAAATTTAGTTAATTCGGTTCAAGTCATGGAAAAGCGATTGGAATTTGGAATTCCAAATACCTGAAGATTCGCTGGCTGAATCCGGGCCGCTTTCACGATCCGCTCCACTTGTCGCCCATTGAAGTTGGACACTCCAATTGATTTCGTCAGCCCTGCGTCGACCAACTTCTCCATGGCTTTCCAAATGGCTTCCAAATTCGTAGCATTGTCTACGAGCACGCTTCCATCCGCCGCTTTCGGCACAACTTCTCGATCAGAGACATACTGAACGCCCACTGGCCAGTGGACAAGATAAAGATCCACATAGTCCAGGCCCAATTCCTTCAGCGACTGTCGAAGGAAATGCTCCACTTTGCCTTCATGGTTTCCGTTCCAAGGCAGCTACAAAAAACAAAACAAAAATCAATACAATTGAATTTCAAATTCAAATTCAAATTCAAATTTTCAAATTCAAATTTTCTTTAAATTTTAACATTCAAATTTTCAAATGCTATTTGCAACTTACTTTAGTAACTATGAAAAGGTCCTCACGCTTGCCTTTATTGGCTGCGATCCACTTCCTAATGGACCTTCCTAAAACGTCCTCCGTTTCGTAAAAGTAGGCAGTGTCATAATGACGGTAGCCAACTTCCAGAGCGGTCTCGATAGCGATCTCTAGATCGCTGTCATCCCCTCCCTGAAAATTTGGAAAAACACAGGGAATTAGGAAACCTTGCGGTTTTCAACACGAGCAATTGCCCTGACCTTCCACAAACCAAGCCCAATTGCGGGCATTTTCTGACCATTGGCGAAAGTTAGAGCCGCCATTTTCCGTGCAAGTAAATGAAAATTAAATTTGACTGGCGTGAAGCTACGCTGAAAATGCCGTATTCGGCAAACCCGTTCCGAACTACCTACGCTGCTTGGTAAATTTGAGATACGAGCCTAATCTTATCTAATTGTAAATTGTAATTTGCAAAATTAAAGTAGCACAAGGTTATGCGGTCACCCTATGGAGTTATGCGCTAATGCAAACTGTAATCTGTGACTATGAAGTCCAAATATGAAATTTGATCATTCTAATCTGAAGTACGGACTGTACTGGAGCACAGGCAATTCTGATTCTGACTACACTGATGATCGAATTCTCAAAAATTAAATTTAAAGATGTCAAGCTTACCTGATTATTTAAAGATCTTAGCTCCAGCTACCCTGTAGCTCTACACGTGGAACTTTGCGGTGGTTTTTCTGGCTTCTTGTTTGTGGCTTGATTTTTTTTTTTTGAATTTTTTTGAGATTTTTTTTTTTGGATTTTTAAAGTTTTTTTTTGAGTTTTTTTGAAGTTTTTGATCAGATCTGTTGGCTTTCACGTTCGTAGTAATTTTTTCTAAATTCTCGCATCCGAGAGCAGTTGTATCTGCTGGACATCCGATAGACGTCTTCGATCTGATGAACAGGTAGCATATGTTTTGTTTTCTGACGGCGAGGGCTTGATTTTCTTCAGCTTAATCTTGGTGACGGGTGGCTGCTTGAAAGGGTAACCGTAGTGGACGTATTCGCTCACATTCGGACCAAGCGTCAGATCCGGCAATGGCGTCATCTCCGGCTTCTTGAAATGGAAGGGCGTCAGTGGGAACGGGGCTGGTTTCGGTGGCGAGACAGGTCGAGGCGGAATTGGGGCTCGTTGCGGTACTGGAATCGACGAGCGGACTGCTCTTTTTGGTGCTGCTGGACTTGGTGTTGGTGCTGGTGGAGTTGGTCTTGGCTGAAGGATTTGCTGCGGTTGAGGTTGCGGTGGTCTTGGCTGAGGTATTTGCTGGGGTTGAGGTTGCGGTGGTCTTGGCTGAGGCATTTGCTGCGGTTGAGGTTGCGGTGGTCTTGGCTGAAGCTTTTGCTGCGGTTTTGGTTGCGGTGGTCTTGGCTGAAGCATTTGCTGCGGTTGAGGTTGTGGTGGTCTTGCTGCTGCTGGTGGAGCAGGATTTTGCGCGTTTGGTGGGGGTGAGCTTTTGAAGCCGAAAGTCCGACGCCCTGCTTCAAGCCGTTGAAACAAGGACAGCGTGACCACTTGGACTGGTTCTGGGTCAAGCTGGTGCAATGGCGTCGGTGCAGGGCTTGACTTCGGAGCTCTTGCAGCTGTCGGAGTAGTTTGGTGCACCGGCGTCGGTGCAGGGCTTGGCTTCGGAGCTCTTGCAGCTGTCGGAGTAGTTTGGTGCACTGGCGTCGGTGCAGGGCTTGG
>VNWX01002251.1:0-12594 GCA_009869905.1 Ceratophysella communis | reverse complement strand
CCTGCAATTTAATATTAGCATGAGGTAAAATTTATTCCAGCATGCTTCGAGACAATGACTACAATTATGTTACGGTAAACTTAACAGAACCAGTCACGTCAGCCCAGGAGCAAAGGAAACGACATAATACTATGTATGCCAATTGAAATGACTCTATTCGTTTCGGCTTCGGACTACTAACTACGCAGCTCTCAATAGAATTACGTGAATCAGTTAGTTTTTCCTTACAGATTTCTGAACTTCGGCAATTGTCATTGCTTTTCTTAGTATTTGGCATCAGAGCATGACCTAACAGTGACAGTTGCTCTGCAAATTGTACAAGATTAAGTCAAAACACCCGTTTTGTAACTGGGCCAGCAAGACAATTATGTTTAGATCTAACTAATAGCCCCAACACGACGCAGACTGCCAACGCAATGGCAAGTAAGAAGCTCTACACAATTCAGTAGCGGATACGAAAAGAAGTTGTACAAAAGGCAGAGGCAGTCAACTTTTCTGTCAAGGCGTTGAAATACAGTATAGACAATGAAAGGTGGTCATGCCCCTGCCAAGCTGCCAACACCGAGAGAGAAAATGCCTCGTCTGTCTGTCCTATGGCTTCCAGTTTTTTTCGGCACTAACAGGATCTTTTTGGGCTGGGCTCGGGATTTTCGGGAATCTAACGAGGTCCTTCCATAACAAAGCTGGAGAGGAGCAGCAGAAACGCACTTGAATCACAGTCAGAGAAAAAGGCATATTCGTTAGGTATTTGGAAAGCAATAAGGAAGCCAGGTCTTTGTTTCCGTCTACTCCATAATCCCATCGACATCGCACCAAGCAATCCACAAATTGGGAACGTGAAGGATTTCACATACTTGGGAAGTTTGGAGCGGCTCATTGTGATTCGAGATATAGAATAGAATAGGATAGAAGCTCTACAGTAAAACTCGGGTTTTCCTAAGCTCAAAGCTCTGCTTCGTCATCATTTGGCAATGAGAGTCATCCATGATGATTATGAGCCCTCAGCCGTGGCATTTTCAACGGGAACTGAAACCCTACGGAAACCTCTTCAACTCCTGAAATTGTATCTATCAATTTATTACAGCTATATCAGGATACACGGTCCCGTCGTTCGTTCGTGGTCAATTCGATCTGGTTTGAGTTTGTGCCATGCAATTCGCAATTTACATTAAAAATTCAACAGCTTCCTTGTACTCAAAAATGTAAACAATGACGTAGACCGCTTGTTATTGTACGCCTACAAAAGTTAAGTCGAAATACCGAACCCCAAGCGCCCTAGAACAGATGCCAGTCGGTATACTTAAATACCTGAACGCCCCAGTGTAACATTCCACCTACCGAGCTGGAACTACTTCCACGTGTAATTAAGCTGCAGCAAAAGCCTCTGCTTCTAATAAATAGCAGACATAGCTAGCTGGATGCACTACCTACCTATTTCTACTCTGCTCATTCGGATCCCCGTTTCAACTGAACTCTCTGAAGAGTACCTACCCGGAACCCGGAATGTGTCGAAGCCCGGAAACTGTAAGCTTAAATCAGTAAACTCCAAGCTCATTCATTTCCAGTACTAAGCTCCAAGCCTTATACAGACATTCACCGCAAACTACCGAGCCAACGACTGCTTTATTCCATATATATCCAGAATTATCCAATTACTCGGAGATTATTAACGCTTATTACATGTACTGAAACATCAAAGGAAGTTTTTCAGAAATCCTAGCATAGAAATAGTTACAATTCCAGAATTACAGATTGAGGAAAACGATACTTCGCTAAAAGTACGCTTGAAACTGAAACCTGAGTCCCAAATCAGGGATGGATTACACATTTAGAATATATGAAACGTAATGCCGAAAATCTATCCTCGCCGACGGTCGATCGTAGCGGATTCTGCGGAAAGTTAACATATCATGCTGTAATGTGACCTACCTATTCCAAATACTGCCGAATCGTACGATCCAAGATCCAAGCATATGAAATGCATCTGTCATTGAATGAATGGTTCAAAAGCACAACTCTTCAAAGCCGAAATTCAAATATGCAGTCTGCTAGGTATGTGGAACGTGAAACTTTCAAAGTATCATGCTTCAAATACAAACTTTACGATCAAAGTAATGCGTTATGGAAGTTCTTAAAATAGAACCTGATGTGAAAATCTGCAGTACAAACAGCTTTGTGCTCGAATATACAATGCCTAAATGCGACAAAAATTGGAGCATGAATTTCGCAAGCAATGCGCACCTGAATTCAGCAAAATACCATGACTGTCGCGCTATGATAAGCCGAACGTCAACAAATCCGAGAAAATACTAATTAGACTGATCCTTGCATGCCCTACGCAAATATTTTATACCAAAATCAACAGACTAACGAACCAGTCAATTCAACAGTCAGATAGTGTGAAGCCCTAGCTCAAGGCTCATGAATCCTTTCCTGATAAAAATAGGTAATTGCATTCAGTCAGAGACGAAGCTTATTTCAGTTCAGCACGAGCACGATTCACAACAAGGGGTGTGTGACGTTGGGGCTGGCTGACGAGACGAGGAAAATGCGAGAGAATAATAGGAAACCTCTACAACATTAATTTCACACGCTATCGATGAGACGACAAATCCCCCTCCAGTCTGAATTTCTAAATCTAAATCAAAATCCTATACATTGCCTAGTCTACCATACAAAAAACACCTAGACTTCGGCCTGCCAATACCAACGAAAATCGGGGAGACGCAAGAGTTGAGTTCAACTACAGAGCGTCCAATCTCAATTTCAATCCTCATAAGCCCTGGTTATAAAGACTCTCTCAATATTCAAATTTCAAATGCGTTTGCCGAATTTCATGGCAGCATAAAAATGAGATAGATAGGAAGGTAAAAGCAGCAGCAGCAGCAGCTTCGTGTGTCTGAAGAAGCCCTGGCTTTGGATTGGAATAAACTTGCGTGTGGAAGCCAAGTTTAGATATAAAATGAATAAAAAAAGAAGACAATAACTCAAATGACTTGAGCCTTTCTCCTTTCCTTTTCTTCCACTTGGATGATAATTAGATTTTCTGAATTTTCACCTTCTAACGTAAAGCGGAGGCGAGGAGGCAAGCAAGACAAGCCCGGATCTATTCTATTGATTCTATGTAGGTTCATCATTATATTATCAGCTACCCACATGCAAACTTGCTGAGGGTGAATAGGCAACATCGAGCACAGCAGAGCAGGAGCCACTTTGAAGCTTTAGCTTAGCTCCTGGAAATCCGAAATTTTTCCGTAAAGCTGAAGCTAACTTACACCAAACGCGATATTTCGCATGCACACGTGCCGAATAATAATTATCAACTTCCGTAGTTGTTTAATGCCTAGTTGAATTAGCTTTCGCACGTCATCTCATCTAAATTCATGCAGTACAAAAACACCGAACCGAAGGAGAAAGCACAGGTAAACCACTGACTGTCACTGTGCTTAAGTAACAAGTAAATAAGTTTTCGAAACAAGCAACGCAACAGTCAACAATAAACCTGGGCATGGGCACACCTTAATTGGGCACGCGCCACACGTGTTCTTTGTATAGTTTTATCAGTATCGCCGATCGTATCGATGTCTGAATTCAAAAAATAGTTCACGCAAACCCGGTACCACGTTCGTCGTGAAATCAAAATCAAACTATAGCAAGAATACCATAAAATCGTTGCAAATTTGTTTTTATTCCAGTCTGCGAGGCGAATGATGTTACCGTAATTTTAATTTAATATCAAGCGATCGTGATTCGTGATTACATGAAATTGAAAATGCTTTAATTTTATTCCGAAGTGCTTTTCAATTGCAACCTCGGGGAAAGCCCTACAACTTCTACAAAGGTTGTAAAATGTTGTGGTGAGGTGAGGCTGAGAAACTTGAAGTACCTCCAAGTTCAATCAACTAATAATTGAGTTAAAGTAGGTACTCATAAAAGTCAATGGTAAGCCACGACTGAGCTAGGAATTCGCAGCTGGGTTGGATAGGCTAATTCGAAGCGCAGGTGGTTACAACTTACAATATACTCACAGCTTACGCTAACGGTACTTATATCAGATTTCTATAGGTAACCTTTATATGTAGGTAGACGCAAAATTAGCAATTTATGAGACAAATAATGAAATCGAGTTACTTAAAAATCTACCCTACTTACAAAATTCACGAGTCGCTTTATACGCCCTATTCTATAAGCACATCACATAACAAAAGAAATATTCATTTCCAACTAAAATGTAGTCATTCTCGGAATGGGCAATTTAATTAATTAAGTCCATTAATAAAGCCATCTGTTTTCATTTATGCCTCCAAATTATTAGCAGTAACAAAACTATTACACCTGCAGTTCCCAGTGGAATGACTATTAATATTAATGCTTAATAAACCTAGCCTAGATTATAGATTCAGATGAATCCGATATGCGACGCCTAGTGCTTGACATGGTATCAAAAATGCATTTAAATTATTAATGCCAAAGATATCAAATTGCTGACATTAACAACGGACAGTAACTACGGTGCCAAACAAGTCATTTCAGCTTATTACTTGGCAAACATGAACTCAGAATAATGCCTAGCCTAGCAGTAACGGAAGTACATAGTTGGGGTGGGTACTTATAAAAATTCAACTATAAAATTAAAATCAAAAGGAAAACAAAAACACAATTGAGTCTTTGTCGTAAATGCAATTAAGCCAACGCGAACACGAATACTTAAATTCAATTTATTTAAATTTAAAGCCAAGTCAAGAACTACCGGCTTTTGAGCCTTTCTATATCATTTTATTACCCAAATTCTCTTAATTTCATTTTAGTTCATGCCACGATTTCAGTGAAAAACGACGCATGAAAAGCGTGAAATGTGAAATCTACGGTTCATTGTTTCAACTCAAAGAATTTGACAATTCGCCATTAACCCACGACATTCTGTTGGCATCCAAATAATTTTGCATAGGACAAACTTAGGAGAACAATTGACAATTAAAAAATGTAATGTCCAATGTCCAAGGATTTTTTCGAAAGGAACGCACTGATGAAATTTTCTAACTTTTGCATTATTGATTTCGAATTACAAATAATAGGAAATTTAAAAGTGTTAAAATGCCCGAATAGTGAATAGCATTTGCCGTCAATAAATATTTCGATTTCGAAGAGAAAGTACCCAAGACAAAGACACAACGACTAAATTAAACATGCGCCAGCAAAATTTGCAAAACAAAAACATCTATACAAGCAAGCATCTACAAGCAAGCAAGCAAGCATCTACTACACATCTAAAATTTGAAGTATTTGCAATATTCTCCATATATTTCAATCGAATTATTAAATGGTAATTAAATTAGCCAAATATGCAAATAACATTAATGATGTGAATACGAAATATAAATTGCGTGCTTTCTCCAAGGAGCCTAGACACTGCGTCTCGAACAATAGAATTCAAATATTTTGCGTTGTACAAACTTCAGCTGCTCAATCTGACCTTATAATTGACCCTATGACTCGCCAGATGCGTGTGTCAATGTCAAGTGAGCAAGATAATGGACTTACGTGTTAGGTGAGGGTGTTGGGTCAGAAGTGCTGGGTTGCCGCTTGTGAAGCCTCTGATGCTGGGGGTCAAAGGAAAAAAGAGAGGAGGAGACGAGGAGGATATTTTGAAACCCGGAGTTGTTACCACCAAGGACGCCAAGAGGGGACTGAGAATCAAGAGCAGTGTGCGGGGCGGACCGAGTCAAAATCTGCCAAGGCAAAGAACACGGCAAACCTCGCTCGGGCCAAGCATTGGACTAGACGAGCCGGTGGGCTGGCCTAAGCTTACACAAACCACCGGCCCGCCTAACTTCAAGTTATGCATACACGCTGGGACGCTGGCTAATATTTCGCGAGTTTTATTTTAAAATCAAGGGATTCTGTCCGATAAAAAATTGCAAAACTCAGTTTTTAACTCTATCTTACGGCCTTCGATTAGCATTACACGTACGCTACCTACCTGACAATAATTAAATGTTATTCTTAGTTAAAGCAAATAATTAAATTTTTCTAAACGGGTTTCAAACTATGTTCAACCGAGACTCTGTATTTAAATTACAAGTCTCTAAAATACACGGGAGTTCCCTAACACTTGAACTTATATTTAATTCTAAAAAATTTATTTATTTTATTTTATTTTATTTAGACTGGTTAAAAGTCCCTTGTGAGTAAAACCCATGGGTCCCATCCTTAATTCCATAATTAGTTGTGCACATACATACAATTTATACGCTTTGAAGTCTGGTAATTTACAGTTGAATACATGTTGAGAAGCTTCTAAATCGATTGTAAATCTAATTCTAAAAAAACAGATGATTTTTCTTAACTTTGAGTTTCTGATCTTTGATCGTCCGATAACTGATGCATGTTTGTATGTAAATAATTAAATTATTGCCCCAAGTATCTTCCTATGTAGGATTGAAAATCCACCTGCGAAAAATGACTTACAATTATATCATGTGAAATCTAAATTTTCAATCCACCGCGAGGTATGTACAAAACTTTAATTGAATATTGGAATATTTTAAACCGAAAAATAGAATTACCATCCTGCACATAAATAATCTGATGCATGTAAATAATTATTGCGTCTGTCTCTTCGCAGAGTTACCTGCGCTTAAAAGCTTTTTACAATTCAATTAGGAATATGGATATTCGATCGACCACAACGCATGCATGTACATATTAAATTTGCTAATAACGGTTGAAGTAAACTTGACCTTCCGAGAGGCGAAAATGGGAAGCTACTAGACCTAAGTAGTTTGACATTTTTACAATATTTTTCCCACCAAAATCGGAGTAAACAAAAAAGACCAAACTTGTCCACTCTATCTATTGTGGCCACAAACCACGGCCCTGTCGTGGGGGTGTGGCTTTTCAGAACTCTGTGATATTACCCGTGAAATGAGATGTAGATCTAACTAATTGGTTTTAGAACAAACAGTAAAACATTAAAATAATTCGACGAAACTATTCAAAATTGAAAGTTCAGTTTGAATTTAAGCAAATCGATTTATTTACACAATAATTGATCATGGAACCCGTATCTATCGAGCATTACCTGGAAACTTTACTTCTTTATGATTTTACAAATAAGTAGTTGGCGTGTTGGAATGCAAACTATTAAATTATAGTCGTTAAAATATAAACTGCAAAATTGTAACGTTAGATAGCCTACATAATATTTGCGTTGTAAATCGTTAAATACTTAATTACTACAGTACCAACTAAAAATTAGTGCTAAGTTTGAAAAAATCATTGCTGAGATATGGGATGCCTTTATACAATACATGTAAATGCCTTTTGCCTCATGTTTGAGACTTTACATGCAAAATGTTGTCGACGACTTGGCTGTATTTGTCTTTCTATAATCTTCGTCTGACTTCTGACTTGAGTGAAGATGTTCTTGGCGTATCAGTAAAACGCATTTTGTTCGATTGCCAAAATCTGACATTTAATTATCACTACTGGGGCGTAAATTTTACTTCCACTCTGCCTAAGTAAATGCATATATCTTCTGACGACGTCGTCGTTTGTTCGAGCTGCTTCGGTGATTCTACTGTTGTTATTCTGTTAGTCCTCTTCCTGACATTGACTTTTTTTAACCTTTTTTATTCATGACTATTTGCTCGATTCAATTGTATATCGGAGTCAATTTTGGGTTAGAATGCGAAAACAGTATTTTATATGAAAATCGATAGAACTCCGGAAACGCCCCTAAGATATTTTATGCACAATGCAATGATTTATTTACTGTTTGGGCTAAGCAAGGAAATGAGACAGTTGGATTAAGGCTATAATTTTTAACACGCTTATACATTATTTAAGTAGGTACCAGTTTCTTTTTTAATTGAATGCGATCCACAATTAATTCTTAGGCTGGTTAAAAATTCTCCACGGTATCTCTAAGAACCTGTAAATATATTTATCAAATTATTCTCTACTTTTTTATAATATCTGAAATTATGAGCGGCGTCACAAAAATGCAATAATTCTTATGGTCACATGCATTAAATAAAGCCTAAAATTGCACACTTCTACTCTCCTAATATTTAATTGCCAAACTTGTGCTCAACTCATTATAGTTTGGGCACGTTTTTTGCTATTCTCATGGACAACATTGAAGAAGACTTATGTATTATTAGGCCGATGACGGCAATTTCGGCCGGCAAAAAATTGCACCTATACTGATACTGATTATGCAACTATGGTCCATGGTTCAATTTATCAGCTGGAGCTACATACACATGGCAATGACTGGCATGTGTTCCTTTTATTGCTATCTTCTTCCCTATTATGTCCCGTGAAGATAAGGCTTTTTATTAAATGCAAAATCATCACGCCTAAATACTTTTAGTCGTAAGTAGGTGCTTGCAGAAGTAGCAGCATCTTTCCAAATCCCTGTCATTCCAATAGGCCAGTATATTTACCTAAGTGCTCTTCTTCGTCATTGAAGATTTTGAAGGCTAAGCGTGACAACCTCAGCTCAAATTTACTTGTAAGATTTCCCCATAGGCCTACGGAGTTTATTTTATGTAGACTAGCTTTAGAACCTTATAATAAGGAGATATAACTGGAAAACTTGTCAGTCAAGTACATAGATGCAGTTCGTGACGATAAGCTCTTTACTGTCCGTAGAGGCTTGTTGGTTGACAAGTGTGTGACAATTGAATATTCGGAAAATAACAATAGTTCTGTATCGCGACGGAAATTGTTACAATTCTATCTATTCTTCCCAGTAGTGGTCGTGATATATAAAGTGATTTGATTTCCGGAATAAGGATTTAAAGCATCTGTGCTCTGTGATCTGTGCTTGTGTGTTGCACAAAAGTATTTGGTAATTGAATCGTAAGCACACATTCGAAGGCACATGTGGTCAAGGGATTAGGAAGGATTATATAGTGGATCAGGTTCTGAAGGAGCTGGAATAACTCAGGTATTTAATATACACCGCATGGCATTATTATAGAAAGTATAATAACATTTTAAAATAAGTACTCGCAGTTCTGCGACGATTACATTTATGTATACCTTATTGTATGATATGTATTTGTAGTTTCGCTATGATATGTATTTGTATTTGTAGTTTCGCTACCGAATAAAAATTTGAAAATGGTAAAATAATAATTCCAAATCTGTTACAGATATTAGATACCGTCTTTCCACCACATCTTGCGCATCTGATATTTAATTCGGCTTCTAAAACTCTGATACAAGTACAAAAATCGTCGCACGTTCACATAAAATCAAATTAGCATAATTGACTTTAAAATCGGAAAATGATTAAAATAGTTGAGAAACAAGAGCTAACCGGAAGCGCCTCATTATGGCTCTCATAGAATCCTGTATCCGGTAAATTTAATGCTTCCAATTGTCGCGTAACCATTATCGGAGTCTATATACTAATGCAGCTATAAGTATCTGTCGTGTCGCAGGACAGGCGTCATTCAAAATTCATAAAATCCTAGTCAGTCAGATTGCATCCGGTTGTGCTGAGTGTGCTCGTGACATGTGTTCAGTACATTTGAAAAACTTCTAAATCTGCTTTATAAAACTCCGTTTACCGTGTTCAGTTCATCAGAAATCAGAAATTTTCTTCATTATAACTGCAGCTTACCTGGCAGTCAACTAAGCCTCGACCCGTAAGAAGTCAAAGTGGCAGTCTAATTTTGGAGCTATACTTAACATTATTACTGCTCTATGAAGTGTCAGACCCTCTCATAGAGCACTGTGTAATTAGTAAGAAAGACTTAAGAGCAATTAATTCAAATTCTCAGGTATTTTCCAAAACGTGTACTAAACTAAGAAGCTCTTAGAAAACAAGCTTCCAGTGTAATACAATTTAATACCTTAGTATTTCTGTTTGTTCATTTCCAAGGAAAATACTCGCTGACGAAATTAAAGCTTTTGGAATGTTACACGCTCCCTGTTTGTTTGATAAGACTAGCCTAGCCTATGTTTACTAATTACAACGTTTACTTTATATTGAATCACTTGAAATTAGTAGGCACGACGGAAAATTCCTGGACTTCTACTAATTCTCTGCATATTTACGTTCTGAAACAGGTGTGTTGTTTATTCACGGGCTACTCATCATCAATTAAATATTTGGTACATCCCGGAGCATCATGTCGTCGCCTAATTCGTCCTCAGAAACATTAATGAATGGACAAACAGGCCAGGACTCTATATGAAGATTTACCTAAAGTCAACTATGAAGAAATATTTACTGAAGCTGAGCTTCAGCGGATTGACGAGGAGTTTGGACATGTTAAAAGTACGTCGGTGAATCGCTGCGATGCTTTATTGATTATTGCGATCATTGCAAAGCACCCCTTAGAAGATAAATAATTTTTGAAAGAACTTCTATATTATACAACTTCTAATATCATTAAAATTTGATCCAAGCCAGAGATTCTTTTCCCCTCAGATTGTTCGAATATTCCAATAATACTCGCTTGGGTCTATAATGCATCTAAAGTAGACTTTCTCTGACTGCGCTCGCTTGTTGGCTTTCCCCCTGTGCATATGGCAAGCTTTAAGTTCGATGTTCCCTCGACTCCGCTCAAACTTTCTCCTTGGATTCAATTTCCAGTTTCTATACTCATCATAATTTACCTTATTCTCGGTCTCGTATTTTCTTTCATTCATTTTTCATTTATTTCATAAGGAGAAAGCAGTCGCTAAGGCTCAGGCTCATGGGCTCAAGGCTCAATAGAGAAATTGTCATAATAGTCGTAGTATTAGGGCGGCTTTATTGATCAAATGAAATCATTTATAAGCCTACGTCCAATTTCAATAGATTTGCAAAAATATTTCAGCGAATTGAATACTACGTCGATTAAATAATTTTTTGTAAATTTTTACAAATGCAGCCAGCATTAGTGCACGAAGTTTGGTTGCTGTTTCATGGCTAGAAGAAAAACCCGGGTATCCCAAAATTCGCAAAGNGAAAAACCCGGGTATCCCAAAATTCGCAAAGCCTTTCCTGACACAATAGTTTAGGAGAGCTAGCTCAAGATCAAGCTATCAGCCGAAAATCCAATAAGGAAAGACTGTGAGGCAACAAGTCTCGTCTATCAGAGCCCGACAGTCAGGTAGACCGGCTTTCTCCTCTGTACTTTCCGCCCGACAAGCCCCGCAAAACCTCCCATCCAATTTGGCTTTCTATAGAGCCAGGAAAACAATCAGAATATAATTGAAATAGAAATAGTATTATAGACTCTCGTTAGGCTTCTAAGTTCTCCCATAAGAAATTACATGGGACAGATTACTTTTTTCCCCTCAAGTCAATTCTCCACTGAGCTGAACTGCGTTTTAAAACGATACATTGTAGAATTTAGAATTAGGGTTCAGAACAGAAGCCAAGGCGTGTTGGACGAGGCATTGTTCAGGCCAGAGAAAATACACACACGGAGTAGAGTAAGATCAGAATATGGATGCGAAGTCCTGGGCATGAGGAAGCCCATAGAGAGAAAGTCTCTGAAGAAATCTATTGTACAAATGTTAATTTTCTCCTGGTCTCAGCCTCTGACTTGGCTACATTTCTCCCGGCAGCTGTTTTCATAAGGGGTTTCGTCAATTCTCAAGCGAAAATTCGGCAAAATTTCCTTACTCGCCTAATGAATTTTCCATTGAACTCTTTTTTGACTAGCTGCGCGCAAAATTTTCCGGACGAAAACTGCTCAAAATGTTCACCTTGAATTTAGTATTGTGAGTGATTACACTGTATAATGTATGTCTGTGTTTTCTAGATGCCTGTTACTTGGATCACACGGGAGCCACTTTGTATGCCAAGAGTCAAATCGATTCTTTCCACTCGGAACTACAATCAAACCTTTTTAGTAATCCTCATTCGCGGAATCCTTCCAGTTCCATTACCACGGATGCTATTGATTACATACGACTCAGGTAATGACTTGGGCTTCTTCTGCTCAGCCCCCCCCCCCTTTTGCCTTTCTTCCCC
Organism: Ceratophysella communis; assembly: GCA_009869905.1. Lineage (NCBI taxonomy): Eukaryota > Metazoa > Arthropoda > Collembola > Poduromorpha > Hypogastruridae > Ceratophysella > Ceratophysella communis. The sequence goes on along the minus strand of VNWX01002251.1, from coordinate 608 downwards.
CCCTTCATTTACAATTCGGCTGCTTTGCCAAAGCTTCCGAACTACTATACCAACTTGTTACATGAAACCCCTGGCTCGCAGTCCTGCGGCTGGAGCTGAGTTGAAAAGAAAACTGATTTGATCTGCTCTCTTCTCATCCCCAAGAGTCGACAGAAGCAGGCTTTTATTACAAAAGAGAAAGTTGACTGGTGTTTGTCTTACTTGGGCTCTTCAGCAAACTTTCGGGCGTTCTTTTATTCATTGAATCACGTTCAGCGACGATTGGGTACGATTAATTGGGCAATGGTGGCTCCTCATTAGTATGGAAGTTTTGCGACTATAAAATGCTGATAATGAGCCATGTACTTGAATTCACAGCCTATAACGGGCGAATGAATCCCGACGGCAATCACTTTCACTCGCTACTTTCACCCGACCAATTGTCGCGCTACCTTCTTCGTGCTCCCTCAATTCTCTACTTTTTCGGATAGGATCACTTCGTTTTTTTCCTCTGTGTGTGAAACCGCCGAGTATGCAAATGAGCTAAAAGTCATCAAATAGCTCGTTGAACAGGGATGAGTAGGAGAGAGAGCAGGAGATGTCATATGACATGACCTCAATCAAAACCT
>VNWX01002250.1:0-12596 GCA_009869905.1 Ceratophysella communis | reverse complement strand
GTTTTAAATCGTTTTTTTTTATTTAAAACATTTTTTTATGAAATCAAGGATTCTCTTGCCTAGAGATAAAAAACAAACAAAAAATCAAGGAATATTTTTTTCGAGTTTTTTAACTAAGCTTTGGCAATTAATAATTGTAACGTACAGTAAAATACTGGATAGTTAAGCATACACATGTACACAAAAAGCTTGGTCTGATCTTTATTCTGACCTGACTGATATTTCATTTTCATAATGGTTCATTTTATTTCGATAAGATTTCATTTAATTATTTTAAATTTTCAAATATTTTAGTACTGTATTTCGACTTGAGAATTGACCGAAATCCTAATTTGAATTAATCTGTTAATCACTTTCCGTTCCAGAGCTTGATTCAATAAGTTGTCGTCCTCTTTTACGGCACACAGGCTCAGCATCAGAACCGGAGCTGTCAGTATCAATTTCAATAACTTGGTAATTGTCCTCATTGTTTTCGTTCACTGGGTCTTCGTCGGGTCCAAGGTCAAGCCTCAGGAGCCATTTAAGTCCGTCCTTCTTCGAGTCAGGTTTTTGATTTAACCATTTGAAGATAAATGTCAATTTGCCTGCTTTCGCATTGCCTAATCTGTTTCTCAATTTTGATTGAACCAAACCAAATGTCGAGAAGATCCGTTCCAATCCTGCTGTGGTAGCGTTAGCTGTTAAGAGTTGTTCAGCATGGCGAAGCCAACTATTTTTTGCCGTTTCCCATTGTTTCGTGTTTCCAGCTTTAGCAACAACCGACTTCCACCATAAAACTGGATTCACAGATTTGAGAGCCACTTCGTAATACACGTCATTGAAGCAGGAATTCTCACCACAGTGTTGCAATAAAATTGGCAATAGCGTTGCATCCTTTTCTCTTAGGTATTCATATGCAAGGGTTTACTTGTCCTCCGCCAACCCTTTACCTCTGAACCTGTGATCAATCATGTTTGCGAGATAATGAGGGGGTCCCAGAGCCATGTCACGCCGATCACAAAATTTTTTGATTACTTCGCCCGGGTGATCTTTCAGGTCTTCTCCGAGTCGGTTCCAGATTTAAACTGCTACAGCTATTGTAGTTTTGTCTCTCTGCATGCGATCAAGAGCTACGGCGATGGGCTTCAGCCTGGAAAAATAGCTTTCTGCGTTGGTGACGAGATTGAAATCATTTACCAATCTGTAAATGCTTGGATCAATTTGAGATTTTCGATCCTGACATACTTGAATCAGTTTGCCCCTATTCTTCAAATAGGACTGAATCGCATCCGTCATTGTATTCCACCTTACTGTTGCGGGCATAATAAGGTGTGTCCCACCGGTCGCCTTGTACCACGCAGAAGGTAAATGTACGTTGCGGAAATACTTAATTATTTTAAGAATTTGCGATTCAACTGTCTTGATTCTGAGGTCCTTCGACAGCAGTTCAAGGATATGAGCTGAACAGCCATACTGTATGACGTCAATATCTTCCTCGCCATCAAGTTCCCGTCTCATCTTACTTACATTAGCGGCGTTGTCCGTTACAAAGCTACCAACTCTAACATTGAATTTTCTTTCGCAGGAAGAAATGGCTTCAATTGCGAGCGTCTTGAGGTAATCAGAGTCGTGTGGGTGTCTTGATGTGTCAACAGACTCAACCAATGCATAATGACCCTCATCATTGGTTATCGAGCATCCAACGATGGGTTCGTTATGAACGTTCGACCAACCATCCAATCCCATCGTCACGACTCCTTTCTCAAATGTCTGTTTGCAAGCTTCCATTATTGACTCATTCGTAGAATCCAGCAGGTCTTCTGCGAGTCGTTTTCTAGTTGGTAGCAGCGAGGGTTGTTTTGTGTATCTGGGTCGCATCAACTCGCGGAACTTTCGGAATTCCTCATGCTCGACATGGATGAAAGGAGTATTTGTAGCATAGAAGTACTTAGCCAGCTGCTGATCAATTTTTTTCTTGTAATCCACTGACGTGACGACAGATTCACCATCTGACCTGGTCGGCAGGGTTGTTTGTATTGTCTTTGTCACTAAACAGAAAATGGAATATAAGGTGTCATTCAATATAGTTGGGAAGTTGTTGATGTCTATTCTCCAATTCGAATTTTAAAAAACACTAACGTTAGATTGGTAATAATTGCATACTCATAACTTTAAAATCTTAGGAATTACTCACCTGGCAGATAAATGCTGGAACTTGAACTTGACCCAGGATCCCGAGGCCTTGTATCTTTGTTCTTCTAATTTTGGCACTTGTCCAAATGTGCTTTGAGTCGGGCAACTAGTCCGGCAAGCTCACCGCCACAATGCCTACAGCTGGCTCTGGGTCCCTTACCTCCAGCAAGTTTTACGAAATTAATCCAAACTGGATCACTCTTCCTTCCGGACATAATTAAGGTCAAAGTGTATACCTGTTAACTTTACTCTAACCTCTAACCCTGTACTGTAATGACCAACAAATTCTGTCGCCTATGATTCGATTACGATGCGCTCTGTCCTTCCCTGTCACAATTCCTATTCGACTCGAACACGAACTGAACATGAACGATAAACGACGCAGAAACTTCTTGGGCGGTCTGGGCTGGGTGCATTTCACGTGTACAAAGCAAGACAGACTACACCAACCATTATTTTTTCGTGTTTTTGTTTGTTTTTGACGTTTTTAACTAAAACAAAAAATTGATTTAAATCACGTTTTTTTTTCAATAAAAAACAGTGATTTAAAACGCGATTTAAAACAATGATTTAAAACATTGATTTAAAACATGCCAACCCTGATAATACTAATTTAAATATTTAATAAATTGGCTGAAAGTTTAAGTAATTCATACCAGCAGGGTCGGGCGTTTGCACACGAAAAATGGATTTAGAAGAAATCCAAACCCAAACTAAATTGGCACATACAATCAAAATTCTTTTTATTCTAAAATCTTAACTCCAAAATCCTGTGGGTTTCTACTCTATTTGATGAGCAGAAAATCAAAGGATTAAAAATTGAAATACCTAAATACTACCTTTTCAAAGTTTACCTTGCAAATCTAAGTGAAAAACCTACAAAACACCTCAACCCTCGCTCGATATTTAGACAATTATGTAGTTTTGTTAATACACGGTTTTGAGGCATAATATTTGAATTTGAAGCATAAATACCATACACTAAGGAAAGGGGGTGTGGGGGCGGCAAGCGTCGTAATAAAACGTTCATGCATAAATAACTAATGTAATAGGATACAGTATACAGTAGTAGACTGTATGATTTGTGTGTCCCTTTATTTATGGGTACATAGGTAGAGCGTGGGCCAAGTTGCTCTTCGCGTGTATTTAGACTTTTGAATTATTCATCCCGCGTGTTTGTTTGGTCTGTCTGTAGAATTGCGCTTTGGTTCTTGTAATCGCTCGCTCGGCTCGTTCACTCATTCACGTGTACCTATGTATTTGGTTGCTTGTTCATTATTGTTGCTTCCTAATAATTATTATGTCCTGTAGAAAGTTTAGGTTCCGGTACGTCGTCTGGTTACATTCAGCAGTCAGTGACAGTTGGGAGTCAACAGTAGTAGTGGAGGGTACAACAGCACATACGGTACCGTTACGTATATAGGGCTGTCATTTATCATTTGCCACTGTTTTTGCAAATCACAAGTATAGGGTTGGATTGGAAAATCAAAAAAAGGATCACAAACACGGACAAAGGATGACGGTCGACCGGAAATAAAGCGAACTCTATGCATCAAGGAAAGAATCTGTAGCTCTGTAAGCATTTTCTACATGTATGACGTATAGGGCATGTTTCATTGATTGTACGATTTATGAATTTCGATGTATGAAGGGAATATATATTATTATTTTGTTTGGAATTTTCAGGTGAATTCTGCGTTACATTCGATTTCTTGGAAGTAACTCCCTCTGCTGGACGAGTATTCCTCAGTTCTCTCAACCTAATGGCTCTCATATCAAGAAAAACGTCGCTCTTTAAAGAACAATGCCTGTAAACCGCTTTCGAATGACCTCAAAAATGTTTTACGCTCAGGTGTTGCTATCACTAGTGTTGTTCAGTGTGTAGAGGAGTTGGTGAGTATTTTATGTGATATAAACATAACCATATTTGGTGTACTATTTAATGTGCTACTTACTTATACAATTTCTCTGAATATGCTTCAACCTTTACATGGTGTATAACGCAATCGACGCCGAAGCAACTGAGATTTCCATTACAGTTGATTTGGACTCATTTAGAGTGAAAGTAGAAGATAACGGAGTTGGAATTTCAAAAGCTGATTTCGATATAATCGGAGTGCGGTAAGTGAACAGGAAACTTAAAACAGAATAGACCGATGTTGTATGTTATCTTGAATGCAGTCAACTAAAAAATAACCGAATCTTTGATTCCGATTGCGAGTATTGGTTATTGTTCTGTAGATGTTTAAAATTATGTACTTAATTCTATTTAGGCACACAACAAGCAAATGCTCCACACTGACAGATTTGAACAATCTCCATTACTTCGGATATCGGGGTGAAGCACTTGCCAGTATCATAGACATCTCAGCTGGGGTAGAGCTTTACACTCGCACCACAGCTCAAGGCTCATCCCAGCCTTACTACAAGAAGTTCAAGAATGGTCGTCCATCTGGAACAACGCAGCAAGTCTCTGACAGCAAACGTCCTACTCCCGGACTCACCATTATTGTTCACAACCTTCTATCGAAATTACCTGTCCGACAGAAGCGGATTGATTCAAATCTTGAAGCGGAGGAAATCAAAAAATCGCTTGAACAAATATACTTGATTTCTCCTAACCTGCATCTTATCTTTGAAATCAACGGACGACGAATCTTTCAAACGTATCCAGTAAAATCTGTCAGTGAAGGACTGAAGCAGACATTTATCAAACTGCGGGAGAGCAGTATTCACGAATGTTTCTTCAACTACGACTGTTTTTTCATTCAAGGCTGGTTTACTCAGGAGACGCATCACAGCAAGAGCTTACAATTTGTCTACGTAAATAAGAGATTTGTGGGCAGATGTCGGATTCATCGTTCAGTTGACAGCGATTTGAGTGAAGTGATTGGATTGGGGTCAGCAGCACTCGCTAAGTCGACCAATCTAAAGAAAAATCCAAAAGGCAAAGATGGAGGGCGAGCTTCACCCCGTGGTCCGGAGAAATACGCAATCTTTGTTTTGAATATCCAATCTCCATATTTCCGAATACGATATGACGCTAGAACCGAAGAAGTCTCTGGTGGAATTTAAGAACTGGTCAACTGTTCTCAAAGGTCTTGAGGGAATTATTTTGAAGTTTAAGGCCGAACTATCTGCGGAAAACAAAGGACTGATTGTAAAGTCTCAAAGTGCATCTAGCTCAAACCGTCAGAAGTTACAAGGGGAGGTTGGAAACTTAGGTACGATTCATGACATGAAGCGGGCAGTCTATTCACGAGTTGCCAGACGTGAGCGGGGTCGTGGGTCTCCGGTATTTGATTCAGAGGGTGAGGATAGTCCGTTGGCCACAGGCGCTCATGGGTGAGTTAGTCCTTTTTAAGCCTGTTATTGAAACATGTAACATGTCTCGTAGGAACTCCTTTTATAATGTTCCGTCTAAGAATTCCCCGTTTTGTATTTTTTTAGTTTTAAGTTCAAAGCTTGTCATAACAGTTCTGACGAGGAGGAAATAAAGAGTCCTGAGGTTGGACCATCGAAGCGAAGTAAATTGGATCAATTTAAGCCCAAGGACAAATTACGTCTAGGGACTTCATCCAAACCAAAACCAGTGGACATGAAACTTCCTAGGCGAAGAAAGAGTGAAGAACCTGTTATTCACGGTAAAGTTTTGTTGTAAATTTAAACTCGTTTTGAAGATGATTAACTTCCAAGTGTAAAAACTTCGTATTTGTACTTAAAAGGTTACAAGAAAATGCGTCTTTCAAATCAACATGAGAATGGAGCTGCTGGCGCTGGCTCCAAATCACAATTGGAATCGATAAACGAAAAGGCTTCGTCATTACGAAGACTTTCCGGAAATGCTGACCACGTAGAACCTCGAAAGCCTCCATGGAACCCGTTACGTTTGCTTAAAAAAAGCAAAGATGAGCTTGGAAGTCATTTCAGTCGACTCAGCGTCTCGGCTCAGAATTCGGAGTATCAATTCGATATGGAAAATGAACCTAATGATACAACAGAAAGAGGTCGTGATTCATTTTCAAGGAGTTAACGGTGGCGAACCTCACGACAGATTGCGCGCAAGGCGTAAGTCCCAGTGGGATGAATCTGATGACGACGAACAAGAGGTAGGGAAGGAGGGGTCTGGTGCTCGGGCAGATCCGCGTTTCCACAAAAACCCAATGATACAAATACAGCAGGTAAGTTGTTTATTCTTTTCTTTTTCTCTTGATCTTTCTCAAGTTTCTGCTGGTGCTGGAGCTGGTAATAAATATTTTTTCTTTGCAGAGTATTGCAGAAGATCAAAAACCAGGGCCACCACCGTGTCCCGATTTGCATCAAATTTACAAACCTACGAATGCCGAATTGTCCCAGTTTTATAATTCCACCGTGAGCTCTACAGAAAGATTTCACACTTCTCAGGTGATTATCAACGCTTTTATGTCAACCGCCCCAGGGAACGAGTTCCTTCGGTACTCCACATTGCAAACAACATATGGCAATGAGCGAGAACAACACGATACCAATGAGAGATCTCCTCGGTACGGAATGTATCTAAGCCCTGAGTCATTGAGCCGTATCCAGAACTGGTTATCATATACCATTCAATACCCGAACAATCCAGACTTCTCACCAAGGAGTTCGTGTCCATTCGATACTCCCTTTGCAGATATCAATGAACTAGAAAGATATCGAGAAGCCGGACATTCATATTTTAAATCGAATCCACACGAAAATATTAGTCAGGAAAGTTCTCAAGAATTGATGTCATTCTCACAAAGAGCAAATCAACAGCAGTTTTCTCAACCGCAACCCCCTGAACCGCCACCACCTGTTTTACCACAAGTTCCAGCCTTCGATTTTACTTGTCCTCTGGGGTTTCCCGATTCACTTATTGCTCCAACTCCGGCACCGTTTCGAACTCGACCATCAGGCGGCAAAAATTCAGGAATACCTCACACCCACGGAGGAGATCAGAATCTAATTCAAGCTCCCCCGCTACAACCATTTGTTCAGCCACTGCAACCTCTTCCTGGAACTTCGACTGAACAATTACCGTGGTCCGGGTTTACAGATAATCAACCGTTTTCGGTAGCTTCAAAACCATTTACAGAATCGCTTGGGGTTCCTTTTCAGCTGAAGCCTGTGTCTAGTTTACAAACTTTTCGCCCACCAGCCCCGGTTCCTCAGATGAACTTGGTTGAACCACGGCCCACCAGTCGTATGTATTCGTCTCATCCCGCGCAAAAAATTGCTACAATGACTTCAAACAACTTTCAAACATTTCCCCAAGATAATACTGAGAATATGCACATCCAGACTGCTTTTTCAGCCAATCGTATGGCTGAATTATCGCGTTTTGAGGGTGAACAGAATATCCGCTTCCAATCTGGATTCTCGGCCGGTCGACAAACTGAACTGAGTCGATTCGCCACCACTGAAAATGCTCATAACCAATCCGCTTTTTCTTCCTCATTGAACCACACCGAGTTTGCTCGAATGGGCGTTGAAAATAGCAACTTCCAGAACGGACTTCAATCTGAAGTAAGTCGGATAGGTCAAAGCCAGTACTTCTCTACTACCAATTCCAATTCTCTTGGTACGAGTTTTGACCGTGATCGACCTCCTGAAAATTTGAGACAAAGTTCTTGGATATAACACAATGGATGCGTCGAGTCTCGAATTTGAGGAGTCAGCGTATTTTGAGCGGTCTCCAGTTCCCCTGCCCAACAACACAATTCTGAATCCATTTTCCATTAAAAAGCTCAGTTCGAGTTTGCCCAAGTTTGAATTAACTCCCACGCCTGCATCGAATAAACATGAAGAGAAATGTGATGCTTCTATCCAGCCTGGCACTGAAAAGCAGGATTCCTTGTCAGCGGCGTCTGAATTTGAGGGTGTATCAAAAATGGAAACTGAAACTGAGAGTCCGACTTCCGTCGCCGGTGAAGCCGTCTCTGCATATTTTCCACCAAGTGCTCCAGTTACCAACTTCAAATTCGTAAGTACATCTCCCCGGAATGGCCTTCCTCCTCTTCATCCGTTCAAACCGAACTCCGACTTGGACGGAGAATGGACTGACGACCAGATTTTTGACACTTCGACTTCCTGGACGAACTGGGAGTGCGATGTGATCACGGATTCTTTTGGACAGGAGTGGCTGGTCACAGAAGACAAGGAGGGATATCAATTGTACATCAACCTAAAAACAGGGGCCAGTAGTTACGATATGCGGAGCCGAATCGAGCCGAGGCGCCTCACGGCCAAGGAGGCCGCTGAAATCAATCCCAATTTTAGTTACAATTGGCTGCGTCGCTACTTTCCTAAAGGCTCCAAGTTCTGGAAACCCGAGAAAAGTCATCTACTCAAAAACGGAAATATGGAACTGGCCAGGAATGGAAATACAATACTCGGCCCTGGAATTCAGCAATGCTTGAACGGGACACTGGATGAGGCCGTTGCATCCAAATGGAGAGAAGGCGTCCTAATGGAAGCCCAAAATCTCACCTCAGCTCCTGACAAAGGAATTGTTCGCGTGACAGAGTATTGGGAACGACCATTGGGTTCAGCGGAATTACCGGTCATCAATCTTAACGCCCCAGAAATCCATTTCTGGAAGAGTATAACAAGTTCTTGTCGGTTCTCCAAAGAAGATTTGACTCGTGTCAAGGTACTGGGGCAAGTTGATAAGAAATTCATAGCTGCCAAGGCCAGAGTTCAGCCCAATTCGGACACGGAGACTGAGCTTTTGGTTCTCTTTGATCAGCACGCCGTTCACGAAAGAATTCGACTTGAAGCTCTGATGGCAGGTAAAATTCACAACAGAATTTTTATTTAATCCAACCTTTTAATTTAATTTTGTACTACTTATTATTGTTGTCTCATGACAGAAATATACGTTGAAACGTCCAATGGAACCAAGGAAATAAGCTCAGTTTGTATAATGCCACCCATTCTGCTCAGTTTTTCTGAAACTGAAATTCGAATTATTGACAAATTATTCGAAGGATTTGGAAGGGATTGGTATTAAATTGGAAGCAATCGATTCCAGAACTGTTAGTATTTTCTCGGCGCCCAAATGCTTTGCTGAGAAAATTGAAAACGAGGTAAGTATCTAGGATTTTCGATTATTCTACCATTTTGCATGCATGGCAACAAATTTTAATAAGAAGATCTAATATTTTTAAGGTTAAGGCTACACGCGATGATACGATTTCCAGACTTATTCACGGTTTGTTGCAAGAACAAGTCCAGCACATTATTGATATTAAAGGACCCGCTTCAACAATGCCAAAAACGATCTTCAACATTCTTTGTTCACAAGCCTGTCGTGGTAAGTGCTTTCATGGGCTCAAACTGTAGTTGTAAGCTCTGGATCTACTAGATAATTGATAGACTAAATATAAACTGCAGGTGCCATCAAATTTGGAGACAACCTATCTCAAGAAGCCTGTGAAGAACTAATCAGCAAACTAAAAGACTGTAAAATGCCGTTCCAATGTGCCCATGGACGCCCTGTCCTTACTCCGCTCCTGGATCTCAAATCAGTCGAACCAAACCCACCAGAATATAACCCTCTTTAAGGTAACTAGTTCCTAAAATAGCGCTTCCTTTCTACGTTTCGATTCTTTGGTTGGCGTTTACGAAAATTCTATTGTATTCCTATTATTTCGTTATATCAACGGTTAATTATTAAACGTTTGGCAAAACGACGCTAATTCTTCAAATTCCTATAACTACAAACCATTTACATTTCTTGGAATTAAATACAAATACCGAATTAAAACGAAATGCTTATATTTAAAATGCAAAATTGCATAAAGTACCTGATCCTACGATAATGCCATTGATATTCATAATGCTTGTGATATAAAAGTTATATAGATCTTGTGTAATTTATTAGACAATGTATTTCTAGGAGATATCCAGTAATACGTGTATTAAATGTTTCAAATGCTGCACGATGTAATAAATATAAAATATATGATTTGCTACCAACTTAGATTTGGCTGGATGTCGTTCCGAACATCTTTTCATTTTGATAGAATACTCCGGATTTGACAGTTAAATTCAAATTCAGTAATTGTTTTATTTTCTGGAAAATCTTAATGAACTACATGTATAAAGTACCAAGTACACAATTCCGCGAGGTAGAGAATTATAATTATTTTTACACTATGCTAAAAACATTATTTGTAATCTGATGAATTTGGTGGACGCAACATAACTAGCTACAGTTCATCAATACCTACCGATCTCTAATCCTATCGCTAACTACGGCTAGATACAATGCCTATGAAGATGAACCAAAAATATCATGGTACCTATCTTAAATATTTATCTTTGGTATATTGTATTGGCTAACATTTGAGACTCATAATCAAAAGTCATTCATGCAGCATGCATACGCCTAGTCTTCCATTCCGGTATGCATTTAGCTTTAGCATAAAATTAAATGGAAATCAAAACTTGCCAGGAACTCTTTATCACTCATGAAAGTTAGAATAATAAAAAAAAATTAACAATATTATATTAACATGTAAAAGAATATCCCTATCCATGCTGACGAGAGTACAGTTATTTATATTAGTGAAAGAGTATAAGCTTACATGTGTTCTCCGAGTAAAAATAAATTTAATTAAAACTGCGGATTCTGTAAGCGCTAGTTGGGTCTACACATTACACATTGTCATTCGGTTGGTACATAACAGGGTGAAAACGCTGAATACTGGAAGTATTAAATTTAAAGTATCAGCAGAAGTTTATTAAATCATCCGTCTCAAATTCAAACCTGGAAAATGGTATATTTAGCAGATTCATCCGCACTGCTAACATCTTCGATCCAATATATCATCCAATACAGATTTTGGGTCAGTCTGCGGTCATTAATGCCCCAATTTCGTTCTTTTTTGCGATTGATTTTAATTACAGATGTATTCGTCTCGTTTGAAAGGACATGTTTCGCACTGGACCCGGCAGCACCAAACAAACTGGCAATTACAAGATTCCACGCCTTCGCGCACCATTGTTTGGTAACCCCGTCCACAACAAAGTAGTCGGCATCCATCCGTCCCATCACTGGTTCGATTACAGCTTCGTCCCTTGGTTCCCAATACTCCCAAACTATAAAGTGCAGAGGAAAATTAGTTAGATTATAATAGCATTGGCCAGATATTTCTCGAAACTTCAGGACGGGAAAATAATACCCATGATTTTTGTCGCAGTAGTCAGGGGAGTCTTCTATAAAAACAAGGTCACGTTTTGTTGGTCTTTTCATTCCCTTGACATAGGGCTTGAGCCTTAGAGAGCGACTTCCGGGTTTAATGTTTCCTGCTCCCTTCTTGACACGCGCTTCTCTAGAAACTGCCGTCATTCTGAATGCACCCTCGAACTTCTCCGCAATTTTTTCGGCGACTGTGCGAAAGTTGGAAAGAACTCTCCAGCATACTTTCATTGTGCAAGAGCCAGAGACTCCATGACATTTGCAGGTCATGTTCATCGAAGTTTTCAGGAGCTGAATGTACAAGATGAGCAAAACAGAAATTTCATTTTATGTAACCGTTAACGCATTATTGATAGGCTCCACTTACCCTTCTTCCAGCTTCATTATTGTGAAGGTTCATGAGCCCTGTTGCTGTTGTTGTGTTCTCCAGTGAGTCCGCAAACTCTTTACTGAATTGAGTACCGAATTTCACGTCCTGAAAATTGAGATAGAAAATTACAGTACTTTATACATTCTTAATCTGATAGTAAAGCGTTGATTTCACCGCTAATGCTTGCTAACCTCGGAACACCCGCCCCATTGCCACTTTCCGTTGGTACTTCTGGAACGAACCTGGTCGTCACATGCGCATTTGTCGAGTTCACCTCTGGCGCAAGCCTTGGTCACTTCGAATGCCAAGCTTGCTGCGGAAATCGCGTGGACGTATGCTTTTTCTCGGCTGGCTGTTTTAACAAAAGAATTCATGCTTTTGGTAATCTTGAAAATTTTTAGACACACGTTCGGTTGACGTACGTATTGAAAGGACTTCTCCGAAAACATTGTCAGCTTCCGGAATCACGGAACAGTTCCAGCGGTGGGACTGAAGCTGGTACTGACACTCTTCTATTCCTAACTTGGCTCCAGCACTGATTGACTGAAACAAATTTAAAAATCATAGTAAGGCGATTTTGTCGTTTCAATAGCGTCAATTGCTTAGGGCACAGTTACATTTTGGAAATGCTAGAGATGTAAATTCGTTGTATTTTTTGTGAATTTAAAAGTTTCTCAAGTTTAATCTGCTCTTACAGGAAGTAATTTTCCACCGCTTTCACGACAGAGGCGCTTCTGATGAGGAACGAAATGTGGAAAGGAGTCACAGTGATTTTCCTCTGGATCCGCGTCATTCATGATCTGATCCTTCAGCATATCCGTCCCCAACAACCTGCAACGCAGCCCACAA
>VNWX01002249.1:0-12597 GCA_009869905.1 Ceratophysella communis | reverse complement strand
CAAACGCGGAATGGATTCTCCTTGCCTCAATGATCGATCGTATCTCCCTAATAGTCTTTGCAGTTGCCAATGGCATAATTATTGGTCTCTGTTTGTCTTAAATCTCAAAAAATTTGAAACCTTGTTTTACTTTTCCAGAAACTTTAAAAATAGTTTTTTTACTGAAAATAGTCACGCTTTTTAATAAGCTTTATATTAGTTCAATAGCTTTATTATTAAGTTTATTAGCTTAATAGCTTTATAATTATATAAAGATCGCAAATTATAACTAAATATAAGTAGGTATCTACCTATATCATCAGCTCTGAGTTCTCCAGCTTAATTATAAATTATATCATTCAACTATTCCATAACCATAAATTTTTATGTTTTTGCAAAAATAAACGCTTTTACGAACTTAGGTAACCTTCAGTTTTTGTGGTTTGTATACCTGCTTTGGAAATACCTATAGTTATAGGTACATACATAGAATGCCGATCAAAGGAACAGATTAAATAAATCCCTACGTAACCTTACGTTTACATTTGTGCCGCGTCATACCTAAGCTGGCTCATATTTTGCTACAATACAACGTCTTTCTTATGAATTGAACGCTATATAGAATTTACTGGTGATGGAAATGTTGATGCGGCTCCGCACTTCGATACGTAACGTAGCAAGTAGCACGTAATGGAATTGCATGACCCAAAAAATTAGAACAAATATCTTTTCATCTCAAGATGTAATTTGAGATACCAGAAATCAAGTTGCCATATCACTAAGGAAACGGAGACAATGATTGTCGACGTTAGTAAGCACATATCAACAACTTTTGGTGAAAGTCCTCTTTGCAAATTTTAAAAATAATTTATTTACAATAATTCAAAATAGTGAAACTGAAGATATCAAAGATTCTCACCTGAAGATTTCATTTTATTTCAAAGTAAGAATTGACGTTGAAAGAACTCTAAAATGGCCCCCACTGAAGCTGAAACAAAACCAAGCAAGAAGGAGGCTAAGAAAAAGAAGAAACAGACAAAGAAATCGAGCAAACGTAAACTGTCGAAACCAGAAGATGAAGCTGAAGCTACGGAGGAGCCGCCAGTGGTTACGAAAGAACCTGAGACTTCGGAGCCACCGGAAACATCGGATACACCTGAGCCTACGCCACAACAAGCGAAAGGGAAAGAGCTTGAACCTCTGGAAATGCAGTATGTGGTTGACAAGGCTCCAAAACATGCTCCACCGGATCCACTTAAATTTCAAAGAAAAGAACCTGCAAAAGTGTCATGTTTTATGGGTACGACTACGTTTAAATAATACAAGATAATAACGCACTTAAATATGAGACAAAAATATAAATTTGGCTTGATTTTTGCATTTCTTCAGCTATATTTGCGACTCGTCAACTCGCTTCGAAGGGAGATCGTTCTTTGTACATAAAATTCTTCCGTCGGGAGTTATTTATCTACCTGTTTTACTTAATCACCGTCACTATAAGTAAGATTTTCGCATAAATAATGATTCAAAGGCTCTATTTCACAGCTGGTCTGATAAACGAGGCGTCATATGATTCACAAATGTTTTCATTGATTTTCACCAGTGGTGCTAGCAATGACTTCTGGAGCAACCTATTACTACACCAGAGTTATGTATGATCTCTTCGTGGACGTCAAAGTGACCGAGCAAGCAAAAACGGGCTCTGACCCAACGACTACTTTCCAGACGAGTTCAGATATCCACGACTTCTGGAATGTAAGAGAGACGATCTGTTTGATCTGCTTTCGTTTCCATAAACGGGAAACTTTAATTTTAATTTGTATTTGGTTGAAGTATGTACGAGGTCCGATGATAGCAGGACTCTATTTCGAACATTGGTACGGAAGTCAGGTCAACCTACACGTAAAAGCCCTGAGCAAGGACGAACTGAATTTCGGGATCCTGTATGAAAATCAGCTAATGGGCGTTCCACGCTTGAGACAGGTGTTTCTCAATCCAAATCTTCATATAGTTTATGATTCGTGTGCATTAAATTTTTACGATAAACAATCACAATTTTTACACAGATCAGAGTTGTCAAAGGCCCATGTCCTGTGAAAAAAAAGTTTCCCCATTTGAATCGGGAATGCTACCCTGAATACTCGGAGGCTTTGGAAGACAAGGGCCACAAAAAGACACACTATTGGGAGGACGCACCCGGTGTTACGGCCACCGCGAGGCCCGCGTGAGTGATCAATTTACCAAAATGTAAATTTTTGATAGGTATAATTGCATCTCCTATCGTCTCAAGGTAAAACAATTTTTGTCTCGTAGTTGGCTGTATCGAGATGGTGGATACGGGCATTGGGGAAAGTTAGCAACGTACAGCGGACATGGCGGCGTACAAACTCTACCCAAAACTGCTGCTGAAGCAGCCCAGCGAGTTGGAGAACTGCAGTCAAATCTTTGGATACAACGGTCTACTCGAGCTGTTTTCCTCGATTTCACGGTTTATAATGCCAACATCAACTTATTTTGTGTTGTCAAGTACGATTAATCCTGGTCTTTTTATGCTATTCCTGAATTTGAACGTGCAGTGAATTACAAAATTCTGTCTTTAAATACAGGCTCTTATGGGAATTTCCAGCTTCGGGTGGGGTGACCACTTCATACTCTTTGAGGACTGTTCGTCTGATCCGATATTTAACGAATTGGGACTACTATTTGCTCCTACCGTGTGAAATATTGTTCGTAGTCTTTACTTTGTACTATTTAATTCAAGAAATAACGGAAATGGTACATTTGGGGTTCAAGGAGTACATTACGGATATTTGGTCATGGTTCGACTTTGCTACGCTTGTGGTAAGTACATTTTTGCCTATTTTAACAGTTGCTCTGTAATTATTTAGGTACTGATTCTGAGCGACTGATTGAAATATTTCAGTTATCATGCATTTGCATTGCATTCAATATCTATCGATACTTTCTGGTGGAGAAGACTCTGCGAGAATTGACGCTTAAGAAAAATGATTTCCCGGATTTTGAGTTTCTAGCTTTTTGGGAAACACAATTTAACCATATCATTTCCTCCACTGTCTTCCTGGTTTGGGTCAAAGTATTCAAATATGTTTCGTTCAATGCAACGATGACCCAGCTGTCCAATACTCTGTCACGGGTAACTCAATCTTACCAGAAGCTTTAGGTACCTAATAAAACGATTCAGGAATAATTGATGGCTCATCTTACAGTGTGCCAAAGATATTATTGGATTCGCCGTCATGTTCTTCATTGTTTTCTTTGCGTTTGTGCAGCTGGGTTATCTAATCTTTGGATCTCAGGTATGAAACTGGTAGCAGTTACGCAATGAGCTGTCCCGTGGTCTGCTTTAATTAAAATTTTCTTTACTTTAGCTTGAAGACTATAGCTCAATTCTAGACACGGTTTTCACCTTGACTCGTCTATTACTCGGGGATTTTGATTTTCGACAATTGGCCTTTGCAAATCGAGTGATGGGACCCATTTTCTTCATTGCGTATACCTTTTTCATCTTCTTTGTCCTCCTGGTATGCCATAATAATTGCTTTCGTCAATCTAAAAATTACAGCGAACTAAAACCGAACCCTTTCTTTGCTTTTATAATAGAACATGTTCTTGGCGATAATAAACGATACATACAGGTAAAGCATGTGTTCGTGAAAAGCGTTGCGAAGAATGCGCTATTCTGAGTTCTGAACAAATTTGTTTCGTTTCAGCGAGGTGAAAGCGGAGATCTATTTCCGTCAGAACGAGTTCGAAATCCAAGACTATTTCAGAGGCATTGCAAATAATGTGAAAGGAATATTTGGAAAGAAAGATAAGAAATTAGATGCACAAAATGCTATCAGACTGGCTGCTGCGGATGGGAAAATTACCCAAGATGAATTACGACATAATCTAAATCGGTTCGTAAGAATTCCAATCCGTAGCCATTTTTGACGCAATGTTAATTATGAAAAGTACATGGAATTGTATGACATTCGTTGCTTCCGAACAGGTATGATTTCAGCAGCGTGGAGGTGGAAATGTTCCTTGCCCGATTTGAATTAGACCAAGAAAGGATTATGGATGAAGATGAAACTCAGAATATTCTGACGGATTTGGATGAACGGAAAGCGACTGATCAAGTCGTAAGCAGAAGTTTAGAGAATACGCTCAATGATGAATATGGCGATGCTAGCAAACCTGTGGAAATAAAAAACGAGGACTTCTTTGAGTAAGTAATCGGCCACGAAATATAACCGGTAAAGCCTGAATCAAGCTGAATCGTCAAAATAATTTATCCACAGGATGCAATCTCGAGTTGAAACAATTGAAGGAGCTCTAAGCGAGGTGCTACTCAGATTAATTGAGATGAATGAGCGTCTCGAGGCCAGAAGACGCGAGTTAGTCGAGCCGTATTAAACGAAAATCAACAACGTACACACTGAAAACTGGTTGCGGCTTAAATTTTGATTTACTTTACTCAAGAATTTTGAAAACAAACAAAAACATTTAATAAGCCAATTAGATAAATGCAGCCAATTCATTATTATTCTAATACTGTCATTGTAATTATTTCACAGCACAGTGCTAAATACAAACAAGCTTGTATTAAACGCTTAATGCTTACTGTTAATATCATCGGTGGAGATTTAATGACAGGGTTCATGTAAACAAAATGGCTTTTCCTAATACTATAAAGTTCATTAACTTCCAAATGTAAATATCACACAGACCCAAATTATCAGATATTCTCAAAAAATAGAGAATATCAAGCTAACTATCACGACACGACTCACGACTCACAACATAAATGTCAAACCAAATACATTCAGATATTTTTAGAATTACACTTTTACACCAAAAGACATCGACGACACATTTACCACACAGAATTAATACTGGATTCATAGCATCGGCTCGAAGGATTACGCCGAGCAAATTATACTTAATTCACAAGTTGATAAACTACGCAAATAGGTAATAATTAGCATTAGTCGAAGTAACTTATTGTTGGGTGATTATTGTATTCGGTTCACAACTTATCTTATAGTCTGTCCCTTATTATTACTCTGCTCATTCGACTAACCGCGCAGGAAATATTATTATCTTCGTTTTGATTGATATGTCACCGTTCGAAAAAAAAACTACGCGCTAAGCGATGCAGTCACTGTTCGCACTACACTTTTGACCAAAACCTCGCGATGATCGATGCGTTTTCTCACGTTAATAATTCTTGCAGAGTATACACGTGATAGGTCATTGTACGAATTGTTGCTGCTGATTTTATGGTAACTGCTTCCAAGTGTAAGTTATTGTACGCACGTAAGATCAGGTCATGTAAATTCTTACAGTTATGGATTCAGGTAGAACTACTGATAAAGACATGACTACACATTTCACTATAAATACAGACAGAATATCATCACAGGGAAGCTACAGCTAGCTATGGGTAAGCAGTCACAAAAGTTCGGGCTCCCTTTCTGGCATTTCACGTTAATCTCTACTGACTGACTAGGCTATTTATACTACGCCGAACATGCTACTGATTTACAGATACATACTGTATTGAGTTATTATCATGGAATTATTGACAATCATTTTCCGCTTATTTTCGTAGTTTCACATAGTAATATAATATTATCAAGATTATTATCCCAGTCACACTCAAATATTGTAAGTGTACGTGTACGTCGATAGAAATCGGAAAGACGACGTTGAAATTAAGATTATTCGTGAATTAAGATTAGAAAGCGGTGAACAGATTGCTAAATCGACACGTTTTTTCTTACCACTAATACAATGTATTACAGGGTTTGCAATGATATGTCTTGTTACAATTTAGTAGAGCATCTTTAGTCAGATTGATGCCGGGTTTCAATTTTTCGGCGTGCGTGTTGTGATATGTTATTGAGGCACCACGTTTCATTTTAAGATTTATAACGGCAAATAATGAATCAAAAATCTTTCAAACTTAGCTTTTTGGCACGAGTACACAACTAATTTGTAGCTGAATATATTGGGACAAAGAACAACATTTTGTCAGAGAGAACATGGAAGCTACTAGTTGCAAATACTGACTTGAAAATTCGTCCAAAGACTCTTCTACACACGAGAAGTCACAAGGACCTGAGATACTTTGGAATTGCAAGTTGGTAACTCAAACAGGATTACATTAAGTAGGAAGCTACAAAACCCAGAACTTACTAAAGATGAGTAGCAACCAAGCTATCAGCCTTAAACTGTTAACAATGGAGAACACTTGTGTAGGGACTGCTTTTACACTTGACTAACTCATTCTAGCACTATCATTATATCTAGTTCCACGTATGGAAGCACCAAAATAATAATTTGACCAGTTAAATACATTCTTACTCTCCATTTGTACGAACTGAGCAAACTTATTAGCAAATGAAAACACTTTCCGACTAGGGACGTTATTTGATTTGAATATTGAGAGTAAGAAACTTAACCACGTCGATTACAGCTACGGATAAGTTTTCGATAAGTACAATGAACAATAAGTACAAGAAATTGATTCCAAACTACAAAGGGGAGGAGGAGTATAGATAGAGAAGAAAATATATGAAACAGGGAACAGAGATATTTTTTCTTAATTTTTTTTTGTATTTTCTAATTTTTGACTTTTTATATAAAGAGTTTTAGAAAGTTTTTAAATTTTATGCTGGCGTTTTGTATAGTTTTGAGGTTTTTTGAGTTTTAATTAAATAAGTCCTGAGTAGCGTGAGGCATGTAGAGCTTGACGAGGATTCCGATAATTTCTCAGGTAGAACTGGAAATTTCGCATTCTGCAGACAAACGCACCCAGGACTTATAAGCTGAATACTTTCTCCAGCTTTCCTATACATTAAAGTTTTACTATTTTACTGTTGCGAGAAGCCAGGCTGAAGTGAAGAATTCAAAGAAATAGCGAAATCCGTGTTACTGTGTAAATACATTTATCGATGAAAACTTCGTCAGCTGCATTTCTGATGGGCGCATGATACTCTTGCTTGTTACCAATCCTCTGCTGATGTCTACAATAAATAGGAAAAAGACTTAGACACGTAGAATAAGTTGACAATAATAGGACGAAGTACTATATCTGTGATGATTCTGTGATGTGATGTAAGTCCCACGAATTATGTATATGTATACGAAATCTGCTTACTATTGAGAGAATGTAGAGTTAGTAAAATTTTTAACTTCGAATCTTGGAACCAATCATCTTGGCCTCGGCTTGAGATATTGGCTTGAATATTGACTCGAGGTCACGTGTTTTTGACAGTCGTTGCCAGGAAGCAAAAAATACTCCACGAACGCGATCGAAAGAGTCCTTCTCGTACACGGATCGAGCTGTGTTGGTGAACTCAAATGGCTCTAAAATTGATATAAAACTTTGCTTTTCATTTCCTGCGTATGTGAAGGCATATTGTTCTAGAGGAAAAGGAAAAGTAAGGTCCAAGACTTAGGCACATGCAAGAAAAACAATCAACACAGGTAGAGAAATGGGAATGTGAATTACCTTCAATGCACATATGTTTCCACTGATACGGATCATT
This sequence comes from Ceratophysella communis, assembly GCA_009869905.1. Lineage (NCBI taxonomy): Eukaryota > Metazoa > Arthropoda > Collembola > Poduromorpha > Hypogastruridae > Ceratophysella > Ceratophysella communis. Next base: position 5,059 of record VNWX01002249.1, on the reverse strand, counting down.
CTTAGGTGCCTTATTATGCATGCAATGTTTGATTCCAACAGTTGAACCATTCCGGACTGAAATTGCTTGAGTTTTGTAACTGCAAATTGGTAAAATACGCTTAAATCAATAAACACAATCTATATTTAAAAACTAGATATTCTAGAGCTAGAAACTAAAACCAAAAAACAGGTAGCTTACTCGAACTTGACCGAGAAGTATTCCAAAAAGCCGAGCAATAGTTCAGCCAAGGTCTCCGTATTTTGGCTGACGTCCAAATTCACAAGAGGATCAGTGAAGTTCTTCCGGATTCTCATAACTGGTACCATGCTGGAATAGCGTTCCGGATGTGACTGTTGCAGACATGGCAGAACCGGAGGAGATACGGCATGTTGAAGGTAGTGAATGACCATTAGTGAAAGTGAGTAGCTGGACAAAGTCATCATCTTAGCGTCATTTATTTCTTGGAGGTTGGCCCAAAGCTTCACCACCAAAATAAGTGGGCGGACTCTCCAATCACACTGTGCGTATCCAAACAGAAGCTGTGTGTTGCGAATCCCTACAGCATTGTTCACGTTGATGTCCACGTCCAGATTGTGAACTGCATCCTTGAACTTTAGAATTGGAACTTTCGCATGGATCAACTCATTGTTTTCAATGTTCGGAATTGACTTGATTTTTGGACCAATATTCTCCAGGATTTCAAGAGCCTCATCGCGGTCGCTGAGATCAATTCGATTGTTGAGTAATAAACACATATCGACATCTGATGTGTTACTTCCAAATCCCGACACTGTAGATCCAACCACTTCAAGGCTGTACGAAGGGTTACATGCCTAATAAAAATATTACGAATGAGTAAATTATTTAACAAATTAAATTAGGCCTATCACTATTTCCTTAGTTGCTGATACAAATAATATTGTGTATCTGACTTTATTGCAACCTACACCGTGCCTTACAGATCGGTCGTTTAAATACACAAACCGAAATAAGTAACATGTGATATTTTTATCATGCAAGCCCATTCTAATTCTATATGTCGCCGATTCGAAATGCACAAGGTTTCTACAAGCTAGCAGTGTCGCGAGGATCTTATTCTCACAATCAGTGTATTAGCACCGGAACAAATGAATTTGACCAAGAAATAGTGACTGATGTATTACCTTTACTATATCGGATAGTTGCTTCCACAGTTCTATTTTGTTTTTATACATTTCCTTGGACTGTTGGTTTGTTTGGAATTTAGTCCAGATTTGTTGAGTCAGCTGCAAAATGCCAGTGAATCGTGAAACAACGTTGAAATAACTTAAAAATTCAAATTAAAGTACTTACATTCTCCCACTCCGAACCTACAGGAGCTAGCCGCTCAGGTTTATCCGAATCAGCAATGAAGTGATAATTGTTCAAATAATCTTCAGCTCGAATGTTGGGCCCTTGCCAGTGTGGGCGCCCTTGAAAGTGGAAGGGTTTACGAGGATAATGATTTTGCCCAATTGTCGAAGCTTTGTCGAAATGAGTTGTAAATGTACTTCCGGGTTGCCTGTTTAAATAATTCTCTAATTCATTAGAAACCATTTTTACTAGAATATTACGATATTAGCATAGGTACATGGAAAGCAAACAACAATACTTCAACAGATTCGTGCATAAGTCATAAGCATAAGTATCGGAGAGATAATAAAAACATAATGGTTCAGAACTTCACGTTTTCTACCTTCTTTTGGGGAAAACGCGATTAGGCGGTGCTCCGTGCGGAACTGCGGATACAGAACTTGGACTTCCAATTCTGGCAATGTCGACGGCATCTTCACAGGAGGTCCACTCATAAACTCCAGTCTTTTCGTTCAGACTCATCAGCTTATTAGGCTCATTGCTATGAGATAGATTATCAGGAAACGTGAACTGTGGCCCCGGGTTGAATACAGCATTCATAGGGCCTGGACCTCCAGGACCCACCATAGGATGGGGTTCACACGGTGGTCCACCAAGGCCATTTATGAAATAGCTCGGATAGGGAAACGGTGGTGGTGGTCCATTAGGATTAGGATGGAACATGTCGTAGGGTCCATCACGACGAGCAAATCGAGGATTGGGCTGATACTGCGGCAGCGGTAAATGACGATCGCTTAGATTCGGTCCAGGATGAAACATTGGACCACCGTGCGGAGGAAAGGGATAATAGCCCTTGTTGAAGTAATGCGGTTCTGGACTGTCTCCCCAACCCCCGTGGCGTGAAGAACCTCCTCCTGGGATTCGTGGACCAGAAGGAGCGATAGTGCTCACACATGGCGGTAACATGTTGTCCAGAGACTCAGGAGTTGGAAAGCATGGAGTGGGAGACTTTGAAGCCAGACTGGATCCAGCGCTTGAATTTGCGGAAGAGCTGCTCTCAGATTCTTCTAGAGAAGTCTTGGCCATGAGTTCTTCTGTGTCTTCGGCACTGGAGGGCCGAGTAGACCCTCTGCTGTCACTTCCCTCGCTTAGACTCAAGCTCGCACGGGAGCCAGCTGAAGTTGACATCTGGGAGACGTCCGGAGAAGACAAGGAATTGTTCGGGGTAGTTCCAGTTGAGGACAAATACTGGCTTCCGTTTCCATGTGAAGTACTCTTCGAATGATAGTGATTATGCGGCGTCGGATAATAATGGCTACTGCCATAGTAAACATGTGATCCATGATGTTGGCCATGTTGGTGGCTGTGTGAATGGCTCGGATGCGGGTATACATGACCCTGGTTGTGATGTTGGGGTGTAAAGTAATCGTTATTGTGAAACTGACGCCTACAAGGAAGTGTAAAAAGCAGGGTTAAACAAAACAAATCAGCAAACTATAGCAGACATAAAAAACAAAAAATCTATACAAGGGTTACTCAGGGTTGGTTAAAATCAAGCCAACATTCAGACATAAGGCGAAATCAAAGCTCGTGCATTAAAAGCCTTGCTTTTAATGCGCGTCACTGATTGCTCATGACAAGAACACGGATTCACTTACTTGTTCACGTACGGTCGATTATTACTCCCATGATAATTGGTATGATATCCATTGTGGCTATTGAAGTTATTGTAGCCATTGTGATGCCGGTGGCTGTTCCCAGCATTGTGATAACCATTACCGCGATAGCGATTCGTATGGTAATGCTTCTTGTATCCACCATTATTGGTTGAAGTCGTATTTGAATGAGCGTTCCCGCCATGCCCAGCAGCACTGTACTGGTTCTCCTGATCGCCTTTGACATCTTCATAAGAGACCACAATCGCTGGTGGTTCTTTCAAGTCCATAGTGGTGGGCTTCAGCGTATCCTGTGAATAAATAAGAACAAAAATTAAAATACAGGTGAGGGTTATCACTTATCAATCACACTCTTATTTCTTAGGGAAGGGAATGACATCGGCGCTCACTATGGACGACAAATTTTAATTACCGTCCGCAGCCCAATCCTAAAGAAAAGTGACGTTCATTGTGCATGTACAATATATTTCACTGTTACGACAAGATAAAAAATGTAGAGTTTCGCCCACCTGAATTATATAAATCCGAGATTTGCTGCGCGAAAAAATGTTTGGAAATCAGTATTTACAAACGAATCGTTTACACTAAGGATATATACTTAAACCTATTGGGCGCATTAGTATTCTGTTTCCAAGTCAACTTTTAGGGACGCTAACTAGTACAAGAGCAACGCAACGGCAATTTACATGGACTCTGCCACGCCACACCGCCAATGCCGAATCCCAGTGTTTCCACAATGCCTAACTTTTCTACCTAACTCAAGATCAGTTTATAAATGTAAAATGTTGCGTTGTTTCGAGTCTGAGGAACCGTTAACACTCTGAGCGCCACACGCGAGATATCTCGCTAATTGAGTTATTCGCTCACGCCACTCGCGAGATATCTCGCACCTTAGCTTATCTCTCCACGCCATACCTTCAGCATGAAATCCTATCACCAGGCCACGGCTCAGAAATTCTCAGATTTTTTTCCGCGAGATAACTCGCATGTGGCATATGAATTGCATTTATTTTCCAACCTACGTACATGCGCCTTGTACCCCTGAAAAGCTGGTTTCAATACCTAGGCCATGGTGTAATTTTTATTTCGGAATTGCCAGGCCACGAGTAACAGCATACAGTTGAAACTAGGCACGTCAAGCGCGAGATATCTCGTCAGAGGCGAGAGGGAAGAAACCTCAGACGCGAGATATCTCGCGCTCGGCCTGTGAGTCGAGGACTGCCCTTTGAGTGTGGCGTGGGCTTACAACTCATAATTTGGCCGCGGCATTAGGAGTATGGTAAACTAATTGAGAACAGCAAAAATTTAATAAATATTCTTTCATGAACTACAATACTTGTTCCAGCATTCATTTTTTCCAAAACAGAGAACTTTCACGCAAGGAAATTCGTAAAAAACGATGGGACCTGACAAGGTACTGGACCTAGACCCGACATAAATATTAGACAAGCTGAAACCTGTAGGTACACACGAGATAGCCAGTAATGCAAATGTGTTAAACTAATTAATTTGCATTGTGTTCAGCAAAATTATGTTAGGATGTTCTTGTGAGCCCGCTGCTACCTGCAACTTGTAAATTATAATCAATGCTGCTGTCAACTGCTTGCCAACTTCGCAAGCAGTTGACATTGATCGCAATGCGAACTTAAAACTTGAAGTTTGAGAAACGAAGGAATTTATTATCCATAAAAGTATAATCACTGTCGGGCGTCGGGTTGCGGTTGCTCGTATTTTGCACTGGCACAGCTATGGAATTTTTTTTACAGCAGTATCTATGAGTTGAAATAGAAATTACTATTTGCATGATTATACTAAATGATGCAATTACTGCTGGCTACTGATCGATACCTTAAATTAGAAATAGAAGCAGAGTTCAGAGTTCCTTACTCTACAATTAAAGCCTGTCTTATCTACGTAAATGGTAGAATGGATAAGCGGAAAGCTTGATAGAGGCCAGGTCTTGCCTTGGTTCTTACGTCAAGCAGGAACTGTAAATCGATTATCAGTGATAGTGATTTCTTTCCCCAAAACTCCAATATGAGCTTATGATTTCAAGATTCTTTCGAGAC
>VNWX01002248.1:0-12602 GCA_009869905.1 Ceratophysella communis | reverse complement strand
CCTAAATGACCACAGGCCCATATGACCAGGCCCAAAAGACCGAGGCCCATACGACCAGCCCCAAATGACCAGGCCCAAGTGACCAGGCCCAAATGACCAGGCCCAAATGACCAGACCCAAAAGACCGAGGCCCAAACGACCGAGGCCCAAATGACCAAGGCCCAGTTGACCGCGAACGGTCCATAACTACTGGAGTGAGTTTAAGTTTAAGGTCTGGGTATTTTCCGCCTCTCGTAGATTCGATTGTAGATTGAACAAAAAACTTAGTTTACAGTAACAGTATAGCTCACCTCGTGATTTTCTTGTTTTTTCTTCGTTAGAGACTCGTTGGAATCGGGATTTCTGGTGTTGAGTGCTAGTCGCGCCAAATGTTTAATAACAATACAGTGCTTGATGTCGTGACCCTTGTCTTTGGATATCTTAATTGCCTGAAATAAACAAAGTGATCAAGCTATTTGACGAATTAAGAATCCTGACAAACCTGAAATTGCAATAAAAAACTGCACCTTAGTGTTGGTATTGTACCTGATCAGCAATTTCTTTGAGATAAATTAATTTATCTCCTCTCCAAACTCCATCCGCGGTGATGAGAATAGAGCATGTCGAATCCATCATTCGGTCACTCAAGGATTGTGCAGAGAATCCTGCAAACTAGTAAAATAATAAATTGGACTAGTAGGCTTGTTTCACTCATTCAAATTACTGCCCTACTTCCACGAGAGCCTTATTTACCACAACTGAATGTATGACTCCAATTCGAGTACAGGCCAGCATCGCAACGGCAACTTCCAAAATCATTGGCAAATAAATACACACACGATCTCCTTTTTTGACACCCAAGGTCTTAAGAGCATTTGAAAATTTGCAAACTTGTTTCAGGAGATCAGCGTACGTAACTTTTCCCGAGTCTCTGATGTCATTTCCCTCCCTGAACACAGGCAAAGCAGATGAATGGCAGAAATACAACAAAATTAAATATCTTACTGTGATGCCGTAATTAAACGACGTTTTAGATTTTAAGTAAATGTGTAAGTTGTTTCATACCAGTAAAATGCAATTTTATCCTTCAGATCAAGTTTATGAATAATAGAGTCAAGAGCATTATAGCAAATATTAGTTTTTGCTCCTTCCATAAACTTGGTGTAAATAGGTCCATCCTTGATATTGAAATTGTGTTTGAAGAAAGGCTTGTCTACGGGTTGTGGGGCTTCGAAGTAAAACTGATCTGCTATTTCTCTCCAGAAACTCTCTGGATCTTCAATGGATTTTCTATATTTTGTACGATACTCGTCCAATGATTTAACATGCGACGAACTGGAGACCGATGTTGGGGGGTTATAATAGCCCTTAAGAAAAAAGAGGTACTTTAAAAAGTTGTGATGTATGATTGACCTCGTTGCCTTTGGAAGCTGATTATTCACACAAATATATAAAAACAGAATTATGAGAGTATGCCATGCCAAAGTCTTTTCCTTATTCGCAAAACGTAAACTTTAAAACTAAAATTAGAAAAGGGAACTTGGGCTTGCGGAGACACACTTCCTTAAGCGCTAAATTGCATTTGAACCAATTAAGGAATTGAATTAAGGTATATTCTTCGGTATTTAGAAATATATTATTGAAGAATGGTTAACTTTTAAATAGTGTTAGAGAATTCCCAGAGGAAATGGGAAGCTGTATTTAATCCCTATAATTTCGAAAGCTTAAGTAGTATTTAATATAATAATAGTAATTCAACACATTTTAATATTCAGTAAGAATTCAACACATTTTGTTTGGCGATGGATTAGACAATACGGCTTTATAATTGCGCCGAAATGGTGTGCATTTGAACTTTGGACTAGTCGAAAGCGTATTAGCCTCACACACCCAACGTACACTGTAGTGCGCCTTGAGCTGCGGTCCCGGCAGTAAGTCTTGCTTCAATCGCTGCTGCAAATCATCACCAATAATAACAATACTTACATCTTTTTTATCGGAATTTTTTCCCTCTGGATCCACTGTTCCGTGTATTGGACTGATTATGATTAGAGAAGGGTCCAGAACACGGCGCGTTACAGCAATTTCCTTATCAACAGGCATTTCTACGGAAATCAAAGAATCTATTCGTTAATAAGGCTGTGTGCTTTTTTTCCCCGCAAATTTAACAATGCTTCCCTGTGCCCGCTTTCGCACAAATGGTTTTACTTTATAAATATTCACAAAAATAAAGTTTACTATGTACTTAAATATGTATTACAATTCAAAAGTTGAGTCTTTTGAGCTTTGTTAAAATTATGAAGTACTTGAGTTTGCCGATGGGTTTGACCAAGGAATTTGTATTGATTTATTGAAACGAAGACTAATTATTTAATTCTGACAAAATAATCACTTGTGCTGCAAATATCTAAGAAATGCTACACAATATGCTGGGCGTACGTACCCAAAACGACAGATTTATAAACCGACCTTTAGACACCAGATAAGCCATCGGAACTCTCGTAAATATTTCAATGTTTATACAATACATATACAATACACGTTTTCATGCATATTGAGCGCACTACTTATCCTAACTACATAAAACTGCTACAAGTGATTAAATGCTATACAATACCTATAATGCACTATGGAAAGCAGTGTGTGCGGCTGAAGTAAACCATTTGGACCGAGTGTCTCCTCCAAAGTTTTCTCCAATTGTCGCCTCCGAGATTCCGTCAATTTAGGAGGCGACAATATACTTTAAACATGCAGCATGGGAGGTTACAATTGTATAATCGAGTTTTGCGTGTAGGAGGCGTCAATGGGGGTATAACCTGGGAGGCGACATTCGGTCCAAATGGTTTACTTTAACCAACTTAGATTGAATAAAAATTTTCTGAAAAAGCATAGGTTTTGTTCGACTCACCGCTTTAACAGCCAACAGTTTTTGAAACGCGATAAGTTAAAAGGGCAGTTTTGAAATAGCACTTTCTATTTGTCCGTTCAATCGCTTTATACTGCGACTACTATTTATAAAAATTAGTATATCTGGCATTTGAGACCTTGAATTCTTAACTTTATGTCTCATCCTGCGCCTTATTTCTAGTTTGTAATCTGTTCTGTTCTTGTGGTTAATAAATCAATCACTACTTGAGAATCTTTCGCCGCGACTTGCGTGTTTGTTTTCCCCATCCGGAACCTGGTTTTAAAATTACCATTATTGTTATATTGCTTAACTTCTGCGGAATTCGCATTATGACCTTCAACCCTGCAATCAAGCCTATACACTCAGAAGGGTCTAATGGGCTATCCTCGATGTCCGTCTGTCTCAAATTTCTCCACACATAAACTAATTGAATAAGTAATCATTTTGGAGTCTTCGGAGACAGCGAAAATATTTCCCAAGTAATAAATTCTGAGATCTCAGACATTGAATATTTTTTAGAACTATTTTCGGTGTTTTCCCTGAATTTAATTGCTTTGTAGAATTTACAGGGTCGGTCCGTATATACGTTAATACATAGATAAATAGAGTAGAATTTGAATAATTGATATTTAGGCTACGGGTTTACTCAAGATTAACGCAGGAATGCTGAATGCGCTTCAATGTATTTCCATTTACAGACAAAGATTGAGTTTTTTTTAAATTTACAAGTCCTGGGTTATAAGCGACCAATCCTAGCGCTGCTGTGTACTGGTTATATTTTGAATCCAAGCTTGGCAAGTTTTGAATAAATCGTACCAGTTCTTACTGCCTCGATCTGATAAATCGAAATCTACACGTTTTATTCTTTTCTAACTAAAGCAGTACACCGGAACACTGTTTCGAAATTAAATTTTTTTAAATTCTCAAACAACGGAATATAAAACACTCACGCAATAAATGCTCATAAAAATCAGACCTCTTTTCACCAGCATTGACATCACTTAACAGTACTATCATCGTTATCGTCAATAGTCAAATCACAGTCGTGTCCCTACGGCACATTCGAGGTTTAGAGCTGCCGCGACGCAAGTTTTGTGACGTTTATTTACTGACCTGAAATATGCAAATGTTAATTTTAAATAATGTATTTTGTTGAACCCATTTGACAACTGACAACACAACAGGAACACCTGGTTTTTCTGATTGTGTGTAAAAAGTGAGCTGACAGGATCCTTATGGAAAACCGCAGTCATTAATTTAATAAGATAAAATTCACGAAAATCTTTGAGACTATAATTTAGTCAATATTTCAGTTAAGATGGTCAAGATCAAGATAACATCTTCAAAAATAAAAATTTATGCGTCGTAGCCCTTTTTCAAATTCGTAATTCTTTATTCAATTTGTCCAAAAATAATTTGACTCTGATCGCGTTTTTCGATTTAGCCAAGAAGTCATCATGTGTGAACATTGAGGCGTTGATGACGATTTGCTGTTGAATTGCGCGGATATATACTGGCGTATTCCATTCCCGCACCCTGGCCCTGCTATCAATGTTACTGGTTTTCATGCCGAGTTTTAGCATAGTTCTTGGTGGTTTTTTGAAGCAAATCGTTTAGTTTTCAAACGACATGAAACGCTTTTCCAGTCTAGCTGCCTACACTGGCAACAAGGGTGTAATCAGTTGAGCTTATATCTCGGAACAGAAACACTGCTTAATATCAATTTCCTACTTGTTTCAGTATTTTTGCATTGACTTAACTGCGGAGTTTTGTGACTTGTTACCTACGACATTTTGTTTCTACGAACATCCATAAATAACGCGTCTGTCTTTGAGTCAGAACTCATAATTCATGTCGGTCACCTTGCTGGTCAGCGATTCTGTGAGATAAGTATTTTAGGAACCAGGCGAAACCAGTTCCGAAATTCCAGACAACAACAACCTATGTAAGTAATAGGGAATGTTCAACTTCAATTCCTGAAGATCGGGTCATGAGTAGCCTTGACCATTAATCTCACCTCACACACACACTCCCCGTAAAGAACACACAGTGTAGGCGGCGCTGTTCTAATATAGCCTTGTTTTCAGCTGCTTATTAGCTTCTAGTTCTTGAGAGAACAAACTGCGTCTGAAGACAATGTACCCGGATCTCGGCATCTGAAGCCTAGCTTATTTAATGGTCTCCCCAACCGGCAATCGAGGCTGAGATCAAAATAACCCTTAAGTAGTCAGTAAGTGACTGAAAACTCTGCCAATTTTCTCCTACTTAAAAAGTAAATTTGTGGGCCTGCCTGGTAAGACACGAATAACTAAAGTTTAATAAATAGGTACAACAAAGATTTTTTAAATATTAGTATAACCTGCATAAAAGAGACGAGAAGCTTTGGTTATTTAAATTTAACATGGCTACACGCTACTTTTCTTATGTTCCAGAGTAAAAGGATATTTACAGCTCGGTGCATGCAGGACCTACTACTGCAATTTCAAGAAATATCTTCAAAGAAATAAGACAGCAGCACGAACGAGCCAGGCACCTATATCTATAGGTAGCTAAATTATTCCGCTAACGATCCGATACATGCACATATAAAACCACTGCTCAAACGCAAAGATTTAACGAATCAATTCGAATTTTCCAGAATTCTGTACTCATCAGTGGGACCTAATACGAAATTAGAAAGATCAAGCGCAGACCTGGCTTGACTTGAAATTGCGGTTTCGCGGCGTGACGGCATCTGTATCAGTCTCAATTCGATGGTTCTTCCCAGTCGGATATTTCGTATCCAGATAGACAATATAGTGTTGGACTTCAGCTCTTTCCAAAAATATCGGAAAGTAGAGATTTATTAGAATTTACCCAACCCCTTTAAAATTTAGAAGGCCTCATTTCTCCACGACAGTAGGTTGACGTATCAGTGGCAGTATTTCGTTCAGTCAATTCCTTGTCGAATGTCCTGTTTGTTTTAAATTTGTCAGCCTTCTTGGCATCCCCAGCTACTGGTAATCCCTACAGTTGAGTGTACCGTTCAGAAACTTAACGAGTCAGTCGGGATCGTCGAGGTAGTTCTTTGCTAAGACTCCACCCGTTCGTATTCAAAGCTTCAAAAGTTCGATAGTGCAGGATTATCGATTCACAAATCTTTTCAAGTAGTCTCCGATACTCGAAGAACTGATTCAATTTATATAGGCATTGCTTTTGTGTGATGTCTCGACAGGTAACCAGCGTTGAAGCTGAGGCAAGTCTTAGCTCACACTTGTTTTCAGATGACACAGAAAGAGCTCTGGCTGAGATATGGTCCGAGCTGTTGTCAATTCCGCTTGAAGATATTAAACCTTCGGACTCGTTTCTTGATTTAGGCGGAGCTTTACTAAGTATTCCTGAATTGCTTCTGAAAATTGAAAAGTATTCAATTTTCAAGGGATTGAAAGTCTACAGTCTATTTCTGGAGAGAAAGACTTTAGCCCAAGCTGCGGTTGTACTGAAATCTAAACGAAGTCGGTTCAATCAGTTTCAATTTGAACTAGCCCTGAAACAGCCAGCTCAATCTCTTTCGTCTCAACTGTCTTTTCAACAGGAAACGATTTGGTTTCACTTGCAGACTCCTGGAATCCCCCAAGCAATTTATAACGAGTCTTCTCGAATGACTTTCTACACTGAAGTAGATGTCGGAATCTTTAAATCCGCCTTGGCTCTGCTTGTTCAGAGACATTCCATTCTGACTTGCTCCATACACCAAGCAGATGGAATTCCGTTTCAAAGGTTGAACCCTCAACGAGAACTCCCAGTTCAAGTTGTTGATTTGTCGCATTTAACTGACGTTTCAGAAAGGGACAGTATCTTGAAAGCGTTGATTTTCGCGGAATGTGAAAAACCCTTTGACTTGGAACTTGACACGCTTTGCAAGTTCATTTTGATTCGGCTGAGTACGAAGCTCACAGAGGTTGTAGTCGTCACACATCATTTGATAGTTGACGGCGTTGGGTTTTTAGTGTTGCCAGCTGAGCTGAGTTACTGTTACGAGTACTGTGAACCGGGACAAACGGCTCCAATTCCGCCTGTACCCTTGCAGTACTTTGACTTTGCTCGTTGCCAGAGGGAATGTTTCCGTAAATCTGACAATTCCGACCTCTCGAGCTACTGGAAAGCTCAGTTGAACGGTATGCTTCCGTTAGATCTGCCGACAGATTATAAGCGACAATCCGCGGGTAACAAACTGACTTGTGATCGATACTTGTTTCATTTTCGACCAGAGATCACGACACTTATTAGAGCATCATCTGCAACCTTCCAGCAAACACCCTTTGTGTTGCTGAGCACAGCTGTTAATATTCTCCTGTCTCGTTACACAGATCAGGACGATATATCCATTCTCACAGCGAGGCATGGCCGGAATCACCCGAGTCTCAAGGAAATCCTCGGCCACTTTGTGAATATTTTAATCATTCGGAATAGGGTCGATCCGAGTCTAAGCTTTCGTCAGCTTTTGAGCTCAGTTCAGCAGTCTCTGTTAATGGCCTACGAACACGAGGACTTTCCGTTTCAACATGTTTTCAGTCAACTGAGCTTGAAGCAGGAAGAAAAGTCAGACTTTCTTCGAGTCTTAGTGTCAATGGTTCCAAGGCAGCCTGAAAGTCAAGGAAAAGGAGTCACTCAAACGTTTGACTATCTCAACGTCAAGATGAAATACTCCAAGTATGACATGGTCTTTTTCTTTGAGGATCAAGGGGATAAGTTCAGAGGCTGCATTGAGTACAACTCGGATTTGTACACTCTAAAAAGAATTGAGCGAATGCGAGAACATTTCCAGAATGTTCTCGAGCAAGGTTTGAAGTTTCCTAACTCTGAGATTAAAAATATCAATTTGTTATCTCAGGCGGAAATAAAAACTATTTCCAGTTTCTCCAATTCGGACAGGGCATTGGCAAACAATTTCAGAACTTGTACTTTGCTCGACTTATTTGAAGCTCAGCTCAAACGCCGGCCTGGGTCTGTGGCTGTTTCTGTGCCCGACGAGGGACTCGAACTAACTTACCAGGCTTTGAACGAGGAAGCAGAGAGGATCTGCGGAAGACTGGCTCCAAAGCTATCTCAACAAGAACAGATCGTTGCTGTTCTGCTTCCCAATGGACCTGACTTAATTGCAAGTACCATTGGAATATTCAAATTAGGCAGGGCTTGCCTTCAGCTTGGTGTTGACAACCCTGTAGAAAAGTTGAAGTTCATGATGGAGGATATGAGCAGCCCAATTGTTATTAGTCGTCAGAAGATTCTTGCCGGCCTTGGATTCACGTATGACCGCACACTTTTGCTCGATAGTCTACTGTCCTTACCAGACATTTCAGTAGACAGAACTGTGTCATTTGCGGGATCTGCTCACGACCTGGCATATGCCATTTACACCTCCGGCACAACTGGAACGCCCAAGGCGGCTCTTCTCGAGCACTTTTCCTTAGTAGGAATGGTAGACTTCTTTCAAAACCAGTTTAATACGAGCGCTACTGCCAAGACGCTTTTGTTTACAAACCCCGCTTTTGATGTGAGCATCGCTGAAATTTGGCCTTGCTTAGCCAGCGGTGGAACCCTCGTCTGTCCTCCTGCCGAGCTTCGATTCAATGTATCGGACTTGCGAGTTTGGGTCAAAGATCAGGACGTCACCACCATTTGCATGACGACAGGGCTTGCAGAAGCTTTTTGCACGGCGGAACCGGCTCAATTTTCCACAGCTCTTCGTTGGGTCATTCCAGCTGGAGAGGCTTTGAGTTTGGTACCAGGTCCCGAGGTTCCATTCCAAGTTGTTAACTGCTACGGCGTCACAGAAGCCTCGGTTTACAGCAGTTTCCACCTAGTACCCGCCACCGAGACTGTACGCCCGATTCCGATAGGTAAGCCGTTGCCCCATGTCCGAATTTATATTTTGGACAGCTGCATGCAGCAGTGTCCAGTGGGCGTTGACGGTGAGCTTTACATAGGTGGGCCGTCAGTTGCGAGAGAATATCATGGACGGACTGAGCTGACGCAAGCCAAATTCTTAAGTTACGCTAAGGATCGTGTGTACAAGACAGGTGATATAGGTCGCTGGCTCGATGACGGAAATATTTGTCTCAAAGGTCGTTCTGATTTTCAAATTAAAATCCGTGGTTTTAGGCTGGAATTGGGAGAAGTGGAAGAGGCAATTCGTTCATTTCCAAATGTTCAGGGAGTTGTTGCTGTGAAAGATGGACGCCTGGATCAAATTCACGCATTTCTTATCATGAAATCCCATGACGACATTCCCGTTCTTCCTGAACTTCGTAAATATCTTTCCGCTCGGCTTCTAACTTGGGCAATTCCATCAGCTTTTCATTTGTTGTCAGATTTTCCGAGGACTGCAAATGGTAAAGTCGACCGAGCAAGACTTTTAACTGAATTCAAAACTACAGTTAATCTTTGCTTGTCCGAAGTTGAGAGTGTCTTGAGTTCTTTAGGGCAATGCATTGCTAAAATATGGGCGGAAATGTTCGACGTTCCACTGGAACAAATTGGCGGAAATACGAATTTCTTTGAGCTGGGTGGTAACTCCATTCTCATTGCCATGTTTATTCAGCGATTAAGGCAGGAACAGAATTCTCAAGAATTTCCAAAACTGGATATTGCAACTATCTTTTCGTATTCCACACTAGCAGATCTTGCAGAGGAGTTGGAACTTCGACAGAAAAGTCCGACGTGGCTCGTTGAAAGCATAAAAAAGAAGTTCACGGAATACCTTGATGAAGACCTTCTGTTGGGTCTTGATTCGGCGTTTGTTGACCCATCAGCTACCGGAAGTGCTATTCTACTGACTGGTGCCACAGGCTATTTGGGTAGCCAGCTGCTTTTTGATTTAATCGAATCAAGCGGGTCAAGTCAGATCTACTGCATAGTCCGCGCTAAAAGAAACGCTGAAGCCTTCAGACGGATTGCAACCACTTTAAATTCTTATAAGTTGCATATTGACGACTCGATCTTGTCAACTCGTGTCCGCTGCTTTGCTGGAGACTTGTCTAAATTCCAATTTGGCCTGGAATCAGACGACTACGTTAACCTGGCTGGATCCGTCTGTTCGGTTTATCACTGCGCTGCCGAGGTTCATGTTATGAAGCACTACAGAGATCTTCGAGGGACCAACGTTCAGGGTACCAAGAGAGTTATTCATTTTGTGACCGAAAGGACAGGCAAGGAATTGCATTATATTTCCACTCTTGGAGTATTTGAAGTAGACCAGGCAGGGCGTTTTGATGAAGTGGAGCTCACAGGTGTGGCGACAGGGGCGGATGAGCAGCTGGCTTACTCGCAGAGCAAGTGGGTCGCTGAGAAGTTGGTCTGGACGGCCATTACAAAAGGTGTTCGGGCCAAAATCTATCGTCCAGGTCTCATTGGTTGTTCTTCAGAACGAAACATTGTTAATGAAACGGATGCTTTGGCTCTGGTTCTGAGGTATTGTCACCAGCTGGGTTCTTATCCTGAGCTTAACTGGATTTCACCGTACGGAACAGTAGAGTTCACGTCCAGGGCTATTATTTCAATTTCTCAACAGTCCTCAGACTATGGCCAGGTTTATAACATCTTTCAAAACACTCTGAGCTTCAAAGAGCTGCTTGGGCTGAGCAAAGCAGATTTGAAACCTGTGGGATTAGAAGAATGGCAGAGTCTCTGCGACAACTCGAGCATTGATCCCGCTTCCAGTGAATTTGTTAAAGAACTAACTAAACGGCTTAACAGTAGCATAATTGTAGACAACAAGGCTGACGATGAAAGCATCTTTAGTAACTCAAAGACGGTAAATGCCTTGTCGTTATCAGGAACCGAGTTTTCGGCACAAGAGAATTGGGTTGAACGATATTACAGTCTAATAATGATGAAGAAACATTAGAAATAATTCCAATGTTAATTGACACTATTTAAACCAAAGTTATCCGTTTTACTTTTTACTGTTAAACTTTTCAACAGTTTTTCATTTTATTAATATGTTAAAAATCTTGGCTTAGTAATTTCTACATTTTCAGTGTGAATTTTCCCTAATAGCACATCCCTAATCGGTCTCCGAATATTACATGTATTTCATTCCAGACACCAAGATCTACTTTATGAATTGAAATAAAGCTTTTTCTCGCGGAAGCGATAGAGTTCATTAGATTCTAATTCTATGAATTTACTTCTATTTAGCATAGTTTTAAGTTAATGGTTGAAAAACGTGTCACGATATTACATAGCGGCCGTTCCATAGCTGCGATCACACACACTAACAACATTGAAGTGAGGCCGTTTTCATCGCAGCGATATTTTATGGCGTCCGCNATTACATAGCGGCCGTTCCATAGCTGCGATCACACACACTAACAACATTGAAGTGAGGCCGTTTTCATCGCAGCGATATTTTATGGCGTCCGCTACGTCCTATCGTGGCGATAGGACGTAGCGGACGCCATTGGATTGCTGAAATGGACATTATGTTTAAGGAGCTTTCTTCTGGCTTGACACTATTGTTAAGTTATGCTCAAATGAATCGAGAAGAAGCCCAGACACCAGGCGAATCCAGATTAAATATATATTTCAAGCCATTGTTGCTTTTTGCAAGGCTGGTGCGAGAAGTAGGAAGTGCGCTTCAATTGTTTCAATTGTAAGTTTAACTGAGAGTCACTACCGTAACCGTAGCTACGAGTTTCCAGAGGAGGTAAAAGAGGTTTGACACACCCGGGCCAGGGCCCGGGATCGGCCTCATGGTCATGAACTTTATTTATTTTATTAATTGAGACGCCGAAGAATCGTACTTATTTTATTGAATTCACCTTCGCGGAGTTTTATTGCCTTCCGGAAAATAGCATTGAATCTGTTACTACGACTAATCTTATGTAGTAGCGTAAAAACGTGAGATTTGTTGCTTTGATCAAACTTCTTAAATGAGTGACAACTGGACGTTTTCTTATTTCATGGGTTATTTATACTATTTTTTTTTGCAATTCCACATACTTCAACCATAGGGTTAATTATAAGCAAACACAGACCATTCTAGCTAAAAAATAATGCAAAAGAAGCAGTAGAAACATTCGCCGAGGGCGAAATAAATTTTTCGAAATTTGGGATGATTTCGAACTAGGATCGCGGTATTTCATAGGACTCAAAGGGTTAAACTTATTTTGATTGAAACCCGGATCAAATTTTTCCAGTTAGGCTGGCGAGATTCTTAAGTAGTAGGCACTAGCGTACTTAGCCCACACCTGGAACCGCTACTGTAGTCAAACCTGGCGAAAAGCTCTGGTTGCAATTAATTGCGGACTGCAGTGCTGCATAAGCAGCAGCTGCCAAGCCAGATGTAATACAATACAAAGTTCAGGCGGAATAAATCCAATCCAAAGTCCCGGTAGCACGTTTATAATCAGTGCTCCACTCGGATAAATCCATAAGTCGTCAGCTTCGGTCGGTGCCGTTTTGACCAAACTGGCATTTTAAACTAAGCTAACCTAATTGAAATTAATCAAATCTACCCAAGACACTACGACATACAAATTATCTGAGTGAAGCATTGATTATACCCATGAAACCAAATCAGAGCAGAAAACTCGATATGACGTCTTATTTGAGGCAGCATACGAGAATGAGGCAGGGAACTGGAATATACCGGGAATGCTCGAGGTCCACACAAGACTCAAAGTCATAGAGTATGCACTATGGCTACTGGTTTTGTGACGTCAAAGTTGCC
>VNWX01002247.1:0-12603 GCA_009869905.1 Ceratophysella communis | reverse complement strand
AATAGCTGACGGAGATTCTCGCTGGCTACGGTTCACTGTAACTTTTGGAGCAATTCTGGGCCAATTTCCTGTGAAAAACTTACAAAATGGAATATTTAGTTTCGCTCTTCTGTCCCCTTTTGGGATTTGGTGTTTACTGTTTGGAATAGCTCATTTGTTCATCATGCAAACAACAACTGCAAATATTCAATTACAAAACGAATACTTAACTGGATATAAAAACGCTAATAGACTAAATCGTGGAAACAACTTAATACCCTATATAACCGGTTTTTATTTAACTGCTCAATACGTGATCTACGTATTGTGGCTCTGCTCTCTGCCACAATTTTTAAATGCCTGGAAATCCGTATCTTTATACGACGAAAAGTTTACAGTTTATGCCACCAAAATACCACGCTTAGAGCTATTTAGAAAATTACTTCGGGCCGCAGTCTTGTGGCTAGAAACATTTGTGAACACAGTCATGTTTATAAACAATTTGTCATTTCTTGTGGACAAAAGCTTAGAATCTCGATTTCTTGAAAAGTCTTGGCTTATGCAACTTGTTGGAAGGAATGAAACGGGTGCAATCATTTCAGCACACATGGCTACTATACAATTCGCCGCGACCCTTGCTCTTCAATTCATTTTAGAATTATCGTCAGGCATACAGAGACGAATTGGTTTGGCTCAAAATGCACTACAGGATCCCAAACAATGCATGACGTGGTACAACCAAATCATTGAATTAAAGGAAATTTTTGAAAAATTAGCAACTGCATCTAATTTGTTGATTGTCATCTTCGTCGGAACTGGAGGAGTTTCCGTTGTGTTTTATGTTTTCATTTTCTTTGCTAATGTTAAAATTATTACAGGTAGTCCACAGTTTTTTCAGTTAGCGGCTTACTTTATTTTATTTCTTTCACTGGCATCGTTCAAAATAATTCTTCTTGCTAACTCAGGAGAATCGCTTTACAAAAAGGTACGTAGCTGTTTATATATTATCAATTCTTTACATCCAAAGGTTTAATGTTATATTTTTCTATCTATCTCACAGGGTAAAATGCTTCGTGCAACCATTTTAAAAATGCAATCAAGCTCATTTGTTGATGCCGACAACTTGAAAGATCTCAGGTTTTTAGCGCTGGACATTGAATTTCAGCTCTCTGGGAATGGTTACTTCAAGCTGAATAGATCTGCATTAACAGGAGTAAGCAGTATGAATCAAAAATATTTCGATTCGTTACCTTTTTCAAAGCAATTTGACTATGTTTCTTTTATATCTGCAGATATTGGGTGCTGTTATTACATACAACGTTGTCTTAGCTCAATTTGAGTTTTCGGATAGACAAGGGATTCAGGATTCTTAAAAATTGTAATTAGCGCTGAATAAATATATGTAGTTTATTAAAGTTATATAAAATTTCGGGAATCTTGAAATTAATTTATTGCAAATTTGTTGCTATTTGTTTTACTATTCCATTTAGTCAAACAATAATTATAAATTTGGGTGTTCCTGTGCTAATAAAAATATTCCGTTGGTGCTTAGCTTGAATATATTACCAGCCCCTTGAAAATGGCAGCGTAAAAGACATAAGTTAAACTAAAATAAACACAATCAACGTGATAGAACAATTAAGGTAATGAAAATAGAATAAACACACGCTTAATTCCAAGTTAGATAAATAATCCGTTCTTGCTGCAAAATAAATGTGTACCAAGATGTGGAGCAAAACCAAACCCACTTCTACGATCAAACTTTAAGTCTTCGATTAGCGATTGCATTCGCGATAGCGTTAAAGAAGGTATACACCGGTTTACTTCAAAATGGCCACGAAAAATATCCAAGTGGGAACTTCAAAAAAGAAGCTAACGAAATCTGAATTTGGGTGGTTAAAGTTATTAGTAAGAATTTCTTCAATTTTTGGTCAGTTTCCCGTTGAAAATTGGGACAGTCAAAATTATCGCTACACATTTTTGTCTCCTTTGGGTATCTGGTGCATGATACTCGCTGCCTTTCATTTGTTAACTGTGCAAACCGCATTTTCAACTGTAAAAGTGCAGACGGAATATTTTACTGGGCCAGCAGCTCTGCTTAAACGCGGAAATATTTTATTGCCCATAATGGGTATATTTTACATGGCATTTATTTATATAAATTATATATTTTGGTTATTTGTACTGCCTAAATTACTTTGTGTTTGGAAAGCATTCATAGCTTACAACGACAAGCACGGAGTTGCCTCAATTCGCAAAACAAAATCCGAAATATTTTATATACTGTTGCAATCGTCTGTAATATCCCTCGAAACATTGGCAAATGCTATTGCTTATAAAGCCAATATGGATTTCATTGTTAGCCATAGTCCCCCGCAGAAGATGCGTCTCATTTCATGGCTTGTAAGAAGCTTTGGATCTACCATGACAGGCTGGATCGTAGGAGCACATATGTGCATAGTTCAGTTTCCCGTTGGATTAGCGCTTCAATTTATTTTAGAGTTCTCGTCAGCAATTAGCAGAAGGCTTACTCAGATTCAGCTGATGTTGAAAAAGGCCCCGACCTTGAGTGTTGAAGAAATGGATATGTGTAGCAATGCACTACTCGATCTCATGAAAATATTTGAAAAACTTCGAAAAGCTGCTAGTCTGACAATCGTTACCTTTTTGACTTCATCATCGGTGTTAATAATAATCTACATGTTTCTGCTAGTGGTTAATATTGACATGTTAAAAGCCAGCTCCCCAGATGTTCTGCAGTTTGCTATTTATTTTATCAGCTTCTTCGTGTTTGCTGTTTTCAAGATAATACTGCTTACGAACTCAGGCGAGGCTTTGCTGAAAAAGGTACTGATGCTCAGGTAAAATACTTCAATTTTTTAAGGTCTAAAATTATTGAATTTAAATAGGGTGAACAACTTCGCAGCACAATCTTGAAAATGAAACCTAATCATCAGGGCCAAATTCACGAGAGCATGTTGAATCATTTGAAGTTCTTAGCTTTGGATATAAATTTCCAGCTATCTGGATATGGCTATTTTAAACTGAACAGGACAGCGTTTACAGGGGTAGGCAAATTCGATTTATTAGATAATCGTTACCTTCTTAAAGAACACCGAATCAGTTATATGAATATTTGTTCAACCAATTTCAGATTCTCAGTGCAGTCATTACGTACAACATTGTACTGGCTCAATTTGAACACTTAGAATGTGAACCAGGTGCCTCAAGCCTGTCAAATTTTAGCAATGGTGCTTTCTAGTTTGCATATTGATTTATTTGTACAATAATTATTGGATTAATATAGTATTAAATGGATATCATGAAAAAAAATATTCAAGTTAATTTGAGCAACGTGTTTTAGGATCTTTGTATTGATGCAATCTGTTATATGCTAACTGCATTATTCTTAAATCTGTATTCAGTTCCTGTAACCATCTTGTACTCAAGATTGGTTACCTCAACTTTTTTCAGCTCAGGTACAACATCCGTATCAGTCCTTAATCGACCTTCCAATTCGAAAACATAAAAAGAATAAAACACCAAGTTTTGGTGAGCTTTACTGCCTAAACATTAAAAATTTAGAAACCCAGTTATGTTTTAATTATCTATAACTGAATTTTATGCTACCAATACTTTAATTCTTGTGCTGATATGAGTATTATTTATATTTTATTACCGTTAATTAACCCTGTCATAACATATCGTAGGAAGTCGTAGGTCGTAGACCTATAGGTGAAAGTGCATAGCTCAGGTCACTCCCCTAAACAGGCACATTAGAAATAGTCAACTGAATAATCCAGACAGTTTTTAAATTAGAAACTGCTCAAATAATATAAAATTCTTAATATTCAGAGGTTTCCCCAACATCCAATTAAATTAATTGTAATACGAAATTAGGAGAGTGTGCAATTAGCTCAGAAAACAAAAAAGTTGATCAATGGTATCTAATGATTATATGCTTAAATATAGGCACGGCTACATTTTATTCAATCAAAGTAACTCAATTATGTATGTCTTAATGGGGTTTACCCTGTTAAGTAGTTACCTTAGTGTTTTTTTTTCAATCAAAATAGTTCCATAGAAAATCCAATAATGAAATGAGTTTTATAGACTTATCAAATGATTTAAGTACTGACTGATACTTGTAAAGCGTTAAAAGCTTATTGGCCTGATTAAATTCTAACACCTAGTTCTTTAATTAATTATTTCACGGACATCATAAAAAGATTTTGGTTAATTTCGTTTAGGTTGCACGAAATGCTACACAATCTACCAGCGCTCGATAAAGAGTCCAAAATTCACGCTAATTTAGCCCAAATATTTTAAAATTATAAAAAAACATTCTAAGCTAAATTTGCTGGACCTTAAAAATGAAAGTTTACACGACAAAAGGTGCCCTGTCACGCATCAACGCCATAGACAACAGAGACCTTGACTACGGCTGGTTAAAGAAAACTGCCTTTTTCGGCGCTGTTTTTGGACAATTTCCAGTCAAGAACTTAAAAACTGGTATTTCTCAATTTGACATATCGTCACCATTCGGTATATGGTCTCTATTACTCACATGCTTCCAACTTTGTGCATTTCAAACTGCATTTTATATACTTTCATATCAAATTCAGTATTTCAGTGGACCAGGAAGGCTCATTGGAAGAGGTACCATGGTTTTACCTCTTATGAGCTCAGTTTATATGTATTCCATTCACACGATGTATTTCTGTTGGTTCTGGTCTTTGCCTAAATTCTTGAAAGTTTGGGACTTGCTCACAAGTTACGACGGAAAACATTCTACTGCTAACATCAATAGAACCAGACCGGAAACTATTTTAAAATTATTCCAAACCTTCGTTTTATGGATTGAAGCGATCATAAATGCCAGTGCATTCGTCAGCACTGTCGGCTATATCGACAAGCAGAGCAACAACACCTTGAGTACAAAATTGGAAGATGTTTCATGGCTATGCCGGACTTTCGGCTTGCAAACTACACGCTGGATTGTTATGACTCATATGTGCACTATTCAATTTCCAATTTGGTTTTCAATCCAATTCATTGTCGAATTAGCTGATGCCCTGAGGACTAGGATCGATACAGTTCAGAGTAAATTGAAATCTGCTGCTAGCAACCAAGATCTTGACGCATGTTTTAACCAAATTATCGATTTGATGAAAATCTTTGATAAACTAATAGCTGCGTCAAATTTGATAATCCTGGTATTTCTTTGTTCTGCTTCCGTACTGATAATTAGTTATGTATTTTTGCTTACTGCGAATTTCGAGTTACTAACAAGTACAAACGAAAACATTCGCTTCCCTATATATTTCGCTTCGTTTCTTATGTTTTCCGTTTTTAAGGTCGTTCTTCTGACCAATTCTGGAGAAGCTTTGGTAAATAAGGTAAATTGTGAATACAAAAAGCATTAGCCGAATCAGGTTATTATTCGCTTGAAATGAATTTAATGGACATTTTTTCATTTGCAAAACATTTAGGGAAAACAACTGCGGAGCACAGTTGTACAGCTTTCGTCAAAGCTAAAAATTTCTGAAAAAGCTTTTATCAATTCCCATTTGAAGTTCTTGGTATTGGACATTAATTTTCAACTTTCAGGATATGGCTACTTCAACCTCAACAGAGCCGCGCTTACAGGGGTAAGATAAAAACCGTTTTTTACAAGATATCAACTATTTAGGTCTGATCTAAGAATTGTTTGAATTCATGACCAATTGCAGATACTTAGCACTGTTATCACATACAACGTCGTGCTGGCACAATTTGAATACACTGAAGGTCGTCAGTGGTAAACATGTCACCGTTCTAATATTAAAAGACGTTTCCAGACCAGAATCACGCATGAAAAACCACATATCAAATTTTAAAAATGATAAGGGTGAAAAAAATGGCATATTTGAAATACAATCTCACCTGTATACATAGTATAAATTTCCCAGAATATCAAATTTATAGTATCACATTTTAATGAAATATTGATTTTTAACACCTAAATGCAATAAAATTTTAATTAATTATGCCAATTAGACAAATTAAAACTTTCAGATTTTCACCTTAGCCTATTTTAAATGCTATTCACAAACACCCTGTTTAGAAGAGTCTGTAAAAAAGGTACATACTGCTATAAAATCCTATTCATATAATAAAATGATGACTTATTTGCCAGATAAAAATATTACTGCAAGAACTTAATTATTGCACACTACAATGCGGTACTAATTAAGTACCTAATAGTAACATTCCCCGTATTTACGACGATTTTCCCTAACAGATTTTAGCCTGCGCTTTTTCTTGTTCACAACTTCTAAAAATTTATGGTTTATAGGTTTAGCTTTTTAATTATTTTAGCGAAATCCTACCAACAGTAACGAAAATAACTAGATAATAAAATGTTTGGTCGCTAAAATTAATGTTTTACAAATAGTAAATAGGCATGAATCGTAAGCTCAAATAATATGCTAATTAGATTTCTAACGAACTGTAGTGTTACAGGGCCCAACCCCAAAATTATAAAGCTAACAGGAAACAATGATTTGCGTAGAGCCTTTTTAGGAATGTTTCTGCTAGGGGCTATTGCTTTCGTTGTATCGTCTAATATAATCGTAGGACAACAGATTAATTCTTGCAGCTCTAATTAATAAATTTAAGAATACACCATTTACAATGCATGAAGTACTAGTGGTAAGTATTAACATCTTTAGGTTTGACTTTTGTAAAAATAATATTATAAGACAATTAAGTGAAACCGCAATCGATAGCCACAATACCGTTGTAAAGAAACTGCAGACGTGTATTTTCAATGTCGAGGTAGCGTAATTTGCAACTATTTGCAAAACTTTGAATCTTAGAACTGATGATGGGAATCTTCTTGCTTTGAAAATTTCGAGATCATTGATTTGTTCTAGCTCCTCTGAGTACACTAGCGTTGCCCTGAACATAAGAACCATCCATATCGAAAATCTTAGCTGGACCTCTACAATGCACAGCAATTGGAAAACCACAAAAAATGCTTGAATTGCAATGCTATATCGATTTTTAAATTGCAGTTGGCGCATTCCGGGGAAAATGGATGCAAAGAAACTATTTTCACAGTCCAATAGGTAATGAAACAATATTACCAGCAACGCGAAATAGATGTGCATTATTGTTAGTACTTTGAGTGCTCGGCTTTCCGTTCCAGGTGCAACAGAATGCTTTTCTGAAAAAAAGAAGAAAATATTGCATGTTTTTTTAATTAAAATTTTTTCAAAAATAAAATTTAACATCGAAATTTTCACTTATTTACTTACCGTTCCGGGATATTTTTCGTAAGGCATTTAGAAATAATGCGATTTCCTGGCGATTTGAGTAAGCCCAGATACTTCCAAGTTCTGTTACTAGAAGGCTTTTAAAAATCGTAGCGTGCATCACAAATAGGACGTCTATTTTCCATCTGCTTAATACAGCAACATTACCTAAATTTCCTAGCACTAACAAGATTGCACATATTTTAAAGAAATAAAAAACATATGTGAAATACGACGCCATGATGGATTTAGGATTTGCGATGATCATATCATCGAGAAAACCGCTACATTGAATACTACAATTACAACTGGAAGCCTGCATGTTATTCCGAACACACCGAAAGTGACTAAATCCGAGGCGTGAGCTTACATTAAGTAGAAGGCAAGTGCCAGAAGTGTTAGTCCATTCGTGTTTAAGATGTTTAAAATACTTTAACACGTTACAGAATAAACACTTGAAAATAGAGAACATATCGAATCTGACTTAGATTTTTAGATAGTCCACATTTCTCTTAGCTTCTGGCTTTCTTTACTATTTATTTACTCCAGAAATACATTTGGATTGAGAATACGCCTCTGAAATTCGACACTGACATTTCTAAGAATATCAATGCCGTTCTGACAAACTCTATGGAAAGAAGTTGTAAGCCGCTACTTGTTACCATTTCTTTCCAACTAAATGCACACAAGGGAAGCCTTCACTATCACCGGACATCATTTCAGATAACTCCTGCAGTGACAAATTGATTATTGGGTCCAGTCTTTCCAAAAATACACAAGGTCAATGCTACCTGCAAGATCTGATATCTGTCGTATCTAAAATACCTTGAGCTCCGTCCGAGTAGGATCAGCTACCTTTGCTCGATCGACCTTCTAATGCAAAAACATCAACGTAATAAAAAGAGCAAGGTTAAAGGTGAGTGTTGGTGCAATATTAACAAATAGGAACCAAGGTAGGTATTTAATCTAAGGTATATCTTAGCTCTTTTGTGTACAATAAAATAACCAAGGAAATGAAATATTGAAGCTATAAAAATAATAAATTGACGTTTTGGTGTATCAATATTTTATTGCTTTGCAAAAATACATATTAAAACAAGTAGCGTTTATTTACTCTTCATATGACTCGGCAAGCAAGGTTTCAAATGATTACACTAAGCAAGCAAAAGTTGCAATAGCATAAATAATAATAAGATTTTTACATACCGAATCTGCATATAGTATGAAATATGACAAAATTAAACGATAAAACCTTTGAGGAATCATTTATTTATTAAGTTGCTAATTTTATCATGGGCAAAAAAATCCAGACGCGAGCAGTCGGTTAATTTTTATCATTCTGAAATCAAATTAGGACTAAAGGCTTGTTACAAATCCACATGGGGTATACAATAAATTCTAAAATATTTCTGTATAATGGTATTTTTAGGTTATAGCCGCAAATTTGATTTCTATTCATTTCACAAAATGTCGCCAGCAGGTATGTGGACTTTAAAAATATCGTCAAGAGTTGGTACCATCTTAGGTCTATTTCCCATTCGAAATTCTAAAAATGGACACAGGAATGTTGCATTCGGGGTTTGAGAGTTAAGAAATTCCACTAGGATTGAATATTAAATTTGAGTCAAGTTAAGAGCATAGCTACATGTTATACTACCACCGGATTAATGTTTCATATGATATCAATTTAGAATATTGGTAAATAATGCTATAGCGCTTCCGAAATTGCAAATGAGCGAGCCAATCGTAAGTTCATATAAAATATTTTCTGAATTAAATTTCTGACGAGCTAGAGCTGCAGAGGTACGGAACCCCATCTCCAATTACATTGACATTAACGGGATTGTCACCCACGGATAAGAGGGGCACCCGAGTTGAGCGAGGGGGCGGACGAGCAACAGAACCAAACCTAAAGTAGAGAAATTTGAAGGACAAAACGTCAATTACTCGAAACGTTTGAACTTAGATTAATTGGTTTGAGGTGTGGTTTTTTGTAAAAAATTCTGCATCGCATTGTTTACAATCCTTAAGGATTGTAGACAATGCGAATGAGAATTCTCTACAAAAATCGCTTGTCAAAGCAATCAGCCAAAATCTAGTTAGAACACTTGACCCAAACCCAAGTTATGTTTCTAATGTGCAGAGGCGCCCGCAGGATTTCTTCTCAGGTAGGCAAAAACAACAACCAAATGCCCGAGGATAAATTTTTTAAAGACCATATTTTACGTCTTTTCGGCTTTGCGATTCGCGATAGCTATGTTTTATCTGCAATTTCAGGCTTGCGCAGCGCCATTGTCACGGGCATATTATCTGCTTACTTTCTCAAATTTTGAAACGTTTTAATGATTTTCTATAACGATGAATAATTTATTTATATTTCTAATTTTGTGTATATTTAGGAGCAAGTCGAGAAAAAACAAATTATATAGCCAAAAGAAAGTAATAATGTTAATCACTCGGGAGAGAATGAAGAGTTTCAGTTGATTGAATGACAATTTTGATGATCTCTAGACGCTACACCGCGCCTAAAAGAGAACTGGATTCCTTGAATACGCATTTCGAATTTCGATATTTATTCTACTACTGGCTTTTCTACTAATATTAAATGTGATCAAAAACTCATTTAATGTACATAGATTTGAAGTCCGGTTAAAAACAAGATAATATTATCGCTCAAAATTAAGAGGAACTTAAAATGATGCTATGCGGCATGTAGCAGAAAGTGGTACATGCATTTTTAAGCACCTAGAAATTCGGTTTACAGCTAATGAAAATGATAACTAAAATCTATAAAAAATCATCAACGGCGGTTTTCTGAATAAAACTTAATTATATGTAGCATACACTTTTGTTTTGGGGAACAAATCACAATTATATAAGCGCTGACTGCGTAAAACTACTAGCATATCACGTTCAAATTTAAAGCTAGAAGCGTAACGCTTAAATAAACTATAGAAAATAAAAGTTATCGTGCCGAAGGCGCGAAATTTTTTTCTCGAGTCGTTGTAACTCTAACTAGAAATTATTTAAAATTTACTAATTCTCCAAAATCTCAGGTAGGCAATGCCCCTCTTGCCTACCGCTGCGGGCGCCTCTGCTAATGTGAGCTCAGTTCCAAGATCCATGATCCAAATAAATTGATTGTAATACGAAAATACGATTTGGTATTCGGTAGGCTAGGGTTACAATATAACCTAGGTACATGCCTTTGTGTACCGCCAATTGTTAATCAAGTTAATATATACTTTCACTCATTCCACTCTTTGAGGTAGTGGCCAGGGTAGGGCCATTCTAGTTCATTTTCTAAGTTAAAAATAAGTCTTAGGAAAATCCAATATTGAAATGGGTTTTATAGAAAAATCATTAAAACATAAGTACTGAAGTATTGCCAGTCAATCTTAATGGCTTTTTTTGTCTAATTAAATTTCAACATGTGTGTTACTTTAGTTAATTATTTGGCGGACAGCATCAGAAAATATCAGTTAATTTCTTTTAGGTTGCCCTGAACGGTACGCCCGTTTTACTATCGCTCAAAGAAGAGTCTAATATCGCTCAGAAAATCTGCAATTAAAAAAAAGCTTAAAGCTTAGTTTTTTAGAATTAAAGATGAAAGTATACACGACAAAAGGTGCCTTGTCCAGAATTACCGAAATGGAGAACATGGACCTTGACTATGGCTGGTTCCAGAAAACTTCCATTTTTGGCGCTGTTTTTGGACAGTTTCCAGTCAAGAATTTAAGAACTGGTATTTCTCAATTTAGCCTATTGTCACCTCTCGGTATATGGTCTCTGTTACTTACATGCTTCCAACTTTATGCATTTCAAACCGCATTTTACGTGCTTTCATATCAAATTCAGAATTTCAGTGGACCAGGAAGGCTAATTGTACGAGGAACAATGGTTTTACCCTTTATGAGCGCAGTTTATATGTTTTCCATCCACACGATGTATTTCTGTTGGTTCTGGTCATTGCCTAAATTCTTGAAAGTTTGGGATTGTCTCACAACTTACGACAAGAACCATTCTACTGCTAACATCAAGAAAACCAGACCGGAAATTATTTTAAAAGTATTCCAAACCCTCATTTTATGGACTGAAGCGGTCATCAATGCCAGTTCGTTTGTCAACACTCGTAGCTATATCGACAAGGAGAGCAACAACACCTTTAGCACAAAATTGGAAGAAGTTTCTTGGCTGTGCCGGGCTTTCGGCCTGCAAACTACCGGCTGGATCATAATGATACATATGTGCACTATTCAATTTCCAATTGGGTTTTCAATTCAATTCATCGTCGAATTTTCTGACGCCATACGGAAAAGGATCGATGGAATTCAGAATAAATTTAAAGATGGCGCTAGTAACCAAGATCTTAACGCATGTTTTAACCAAATCATTGATTTGATGAAAATTTTTGATAAGCTGATAGCTGCTTCCAATTTAATTGTCTTGGTATTTCTTTGTTCTAACTCCGTATTAATTATAAGTTATGTGTTTTTACTTATAGCGAATTTTAATATATTAACAAGGACCGAAAATCTCGAGTTCCCTGTTTATTTCACATTATTTCTTATGTTTGCCGTTTTTAAGGTAGTTCTTCTGACCAATTGTGGAGAAGGCTTAGTAAATAAGGTATGTTGCGAACATGAAAAATATTAGTCCTATTGGGTTATAATTTACTTAAACACACTTTAAATAACACTTCCATCATTTTCAAACCATTTAGGGAAAACAGCTACGAAGCTGGGTTGTACAGCTTTCATCAAACCCGAAAAATCATGAAACTCCTTTCGCCTATTCCCATTTGAAGTTCTTGGCATTGAACATTAATTTCCAACTTTCAGGATTTGGCTATTTCCATCTCACCAGAGCCGCACTTACAGGGGTAAATCAAAACTTTATTTTCTCAAAGAAATTAACTAATTAACGAATCTATGAATTTTTTAATGCATATTCTAATTACAGATAATTAGCACTGTCATCACGTACAACGTCGTGTTGGCACAATTTGAATATACCTAAAGTCGTCAGCCGTAAGCCCGCCATCGTTAAATCCTGAAAATACATCGTTTTAAGAAACATATGTAATTGCTAAAGCAAAACTTTTAGAATTTGAACCGTGTATATGAGTAAATTTAAAAGGCTACTATTTAAATTCTCCAAGAAATTTATAATTTTTTACCAAAAAAAAATAAAAACTGTAAAATTAGATTTTTGCCGAATTTCTGCATTTTTTCCCCAGGGAAGTTAAAGGCTTTAACCAAGAATTATTTTTATTGACCAAGAAAGATTTATTGGTATTCCATGAGGTAAACTCTCCCAATCGGGT
>VNWX01002246.1:0-12604 GCA_009869905.1 Ceratophysella communis | reverse complement strand
CAATCGACGCCTCCATTGAATTTATATGTAAATATTGCTTGACCCAGTTTTGGAATGACGCTCGTGACCAGCAGCCACATGGGATTTACACGTGAATAATGGGTTGTGTATACATTGTAAAAGTACTACACGCGTCAAAATCGTGTAAATAAACGGTCAGCTCGTATGTAAGATGATGGCATCCATTCTGAACAATAAATAAATGTGCTCTATTGGTACTTTTTGAGTTGAAAATTTCAGCTATTGCCAAATCACTCAAACGCCGTAAATTGTTGAGCCATCCCGATAATGCCGGCACTCGAGCTGTGTATCCCACTAGTACACATTTGGAATTTTTAGAGCCTGCGAGCTCAGTGACGTTGAAAGTGACTGAGACTATTATAAAACGCACTAAAAGTCTGTTGTGTTGAGAAAGGAACTGAGGAGAAAGTCGAAGGAGTGGAACGTTAATGCCTTTCTTTGTCTCCGTGGATTGCCTATATTGGAGACCCTGGAGCCCGTTGAGAGTGCATTATAGTGAGGAGTGTGCAGTAGTAACGAATTACCAGCAACATCATTGAAATTCTTATTGAATCCAGTTCAAACCTCTTCTCCACTTCCTCAGGTAGTCTTACTTCCTTTCTGAGGAAGTGAAAGTGGAAGTGGGCTACTGCTACTAGTACCCCTGTTTGTTATAGCTTGTGCGTCGCGTTATTTCGTTCTGAAGGTTTTGGTTTTGCTGTCCAATAAAAGCTAATCGTAAACCAGAATCTAAAAAGTTGTATTTTAATCGTGCTTAACACTGCCATCATAATTAAAATTTTACATTGCTTTCTTTAGCTGGAAAACGCGTTATTGACGAAACCTTAACCCTGATAAGCCCAAACCCAAGCCTATGCATTACAGATTTACGCTTCAAGCCAAACTGCTTGATCGAAAGCGTAAGTAAACCCGCCTCCCTGTCTGTAGTACCTCGATAACTGCGTCTAGCGTCTAGCCTGCCCTCAGCTAGGTCTGGGTCTGGGAAACTCGGTAAGGAACGCAAGTTGCTTTCTACGGCAGAAATTGATTTATAGCCAGTTGTGTGGACTCTCTTCGTCTGAACAAGATTCTCATCACCATCATTTCACTTCTCTCTCAAACTTTGGATTCTTTAGCACTATAAAACTACTGCGCTGTTGTGAAAGAAGAACTCTCTAAGGAGTTCATAACCGCTGGTGGCGCATTTTATTAATTCATAGGAATTAAGGTATACCTGGTCATTAGCGGTGTATCTATATTTTTTAATTGAAAATTAAAACGAGAGAATAACATTGATATTGTGGAATGGATTCGTGTTTGCTTTCACTATTGAAGCTCTATTCAGGTACTTTTACGTGAAAGTTCCTATGCGGTCAAGGAATTCCACAATACAATGCATTAATTCAAAATTTTCAATATTCTCGCTGAACTGCTCATTTATTCTAATCCAAACCCTGATTCGCCCATTGTTCTTCCATACTGCGTCGCACGTTTTACCCCCTTAGGTACCCTAGTCACCGTTTCATTATTCATTTCGTATGGGCCAGAGTAAAAGCTAATTTTAAGCTTTCACCTCGGCAGGGAAACCTACTACCGATCCATTTTCACCATTCACTCTCCGCTTCCGTTCACGAAGAGTGCGCAGTTACCGTCTAGCTTTTCCAGACTATATTCAGTCTAGTAGCTCTGAGTCCAGGTCCTGGCATGGATGGATGGTAGAATATATACCAGGAAATAATTTTATAATTTTGCTTTCACCTTCACCTATACAACAGATAGCCCGTCCTTAATACAATAATAGATATCATGCAAGAAGAACAGACTTTGAGACGGGAATTCTAATTTAGATTTAGGCGCTGGAGCGTAGAGAAATTGAGGAAATGACCTTTAGTTATTTGCGTAGTTTTATTATTATTTCCTTAATTCACGCACACGTAGACCTAAAATAAATTAGGCAAATGTTTGTATGTATATTACAGATTCCGCTTTTAAATGTTAACTGATTATAAATGTGAGCAATCGCTAGATTAAACATGCATGCATTATACCAGATGACATTAATGCATTGTCGGTTGGCACGAATCATTTAGGAGATGCGTAAAAAAGTTATGGTAAAACAACCTTAAGTCGTTGCTAATATAAAATTAATTCGATATAACAGTTTGGATCGGATTCGAAACCCCCATAGACTCGGCTGACCACACGCAATTCCAAAATTAGTATGCAAATAGACCCCTGCTGATCAAATGTGAAATATGACCACAAGCGTGGCTCAATCTTGTTCTCATTTCGGTTCTTTTATTGACAAAAAATAAAAGCAGCGCGTTATGAATGAACCGGAGGATGAGTATGGTTGATAGTAACGTATTCAATTTCTAGAAGACATGCATATCGCTTTCTCCCCCCAACCGTGACTCTGCATGTTTACCCACAATCATAATAATATCTCGAGACGAGACGATGACGAGACGCCTCAGGTATCTATTACAATCTCATTCTCAAGAAAAAAAGAAAACAATAGAACGTTACCTCAACTCGACTGAAATTAGCCTAGTTTAATACTTTCTTTCTATCCTTGGCTTAACTGAGGACATGTGCTTTCACTTTATCTTACCTTATCGTACGGATAGCTCTTGAGTAGCTCTTGCAGACAATTTACAACTTTCACTTACACCGATTAATTATTCAGCCCAGTCCTCACATGGCTCTGTTGTGACTCTCTAGAATTCAATGTTTGAACTCGTCTAGTCTAGATTGCGGACACGCAGGTAAGTGTACGCTTGGGAATTGCAAACACTGTCCCTACGAAGGTATTGATTTACTCACGACCACACCGCACGCTCATTCTGTGGTCCAAAATGTCATTCTCTTGCTCATTAGTTACACTTATAATTGTTCAGGGTTAATTAGTAGGACTTGGTTGTGTCTAGCAGCAGTCACGAGTGTCTGGGCTTTTAGCCGTATATTTACTAAAATTTTAGTCCATTATTGTTTTGGTTGTGAGGTCAAAGGGTCAGGTAGATCAAGACCAGACCAGGTTGTTTTCGTATTTTGATACGACGGAGGGAAATTGGTGAAAGGTGGTATTGGTATGGTTGTACAATAGCAGTGCAGCAGGAGATTTGGAGAGAGCACGGAAGCCGAAGAAAGCCGTCGAAAGAATGGCATGGAATGCAAGCAACTCCGTGGGTCCTACCTATCCTTCCACTACATTATTATTGGGCAGACTTGTAAGAACTACACTTTTTTGCCTCTTCCCAACATTTGAAACGGAGTAAAAGCCCAAGAGAGGCTTACAACGCAGGTCTCGACAAAAGTGAAAGTCAACTGTCGTAGTGTGCCGCATTTACTAGGTGAAAGCTCTGAGGAAAGCATGCACGCACAAATTAAAAGCATCTGAGCGATGTAATGCAAAACGGGTAAATTCTAAAATATTTGGATTCTAAAATATTTGGCCGCCCTAAACATGGTTTTAATCAATTTTGAAATTTACATGTGGTAAGACTTCGCCCAATGATCACTTCAAATTAAAAACTTACATGACAAACAGCGTTCATTCTTGGTTCAGCTGGGTTAGTGACATCCGATGGACTTAAAACACTAGTAGTAAATTATATTAGCTATCTTCCTTTAATTCTAGTAAGTCTATAAGTAGTTATAACGAAGAGACCAATTTAACTTAACCGTTATTTGGGTGTGTTCCAAGTTTTAGAATTTGGATTAGGTATTTTTCTTATACAAGTAGTTTTAATGCATTAAATAAAGTTAAAGAACATCTAAATTATTGGTTATCAACCGTCATCGTTTTAAAGCCGAATTTTGAAAGCGCTATATATAGTCTGCCGAATCGGAGAAAGCCATGTTCACCACACTACGACATATCCTTGTTACAGAATAAAATCGTATTACAGCACAGAGCATAGCCGACTTTCCCAGCCAGCCTTCCTACAAAAACTTTCTTCCGGCCGAACTCGTCCGAAAGTAGAACTTTGTCGTCATTCCCTACTTTCGTCATTCCTCGTTTCTCGTAGAGGAAAACTGAAGTGCCTGCATATCCAAGTTCCTTTTTCGGTTGTTTACAGTTTTTTCATATGGTAGAGAAACTGAAAGTTGTTCAAGATTTCCTGCATATAGTCAATGGTCCATAAATATAGAGCACACGCCTCATTCTCAATGCTGAGCTCAAGTAAAAATGTATCGAAAGCCAGGCACTGGAACAGCCCGGCTTCATGTCATTGGGAATACATTATAAACACATTTCTTGTTGCCGGTGCGGAAAAGAGTAATACTTTCTACTCGCATCCCGGATTTTCTACCTCTCAAACAAAGTTTATCGTACAAAAAAAGCAAAAGCTATCCAGAAATTCTATAAATAATATTTTGACTCATTGTACAAACAAACACACGCCCTCACTGTAATACTATATATTCTATGCAAGCAGAATCTAAACAAGCGTGTGCCCTATATTGTGTGGGAGGGTTGAAGGAACCCTAATAATATTACTCGAGAAAGCTATACATGCGTTGCCAAAAAATTCGGGTTTCTCGTTTTGCTTTCACCAGACGGACTAGGAGGGCCTACGCACCATTACCATTTACTTTCGAGCGGCTGGTTTTTTAGGGCAGAATCGATATTCTTCCTAATGCACACAAATATTGAACTGGAGTTCAGAAGTTCATTTCAGGCAAACGTATACCGCTTTATACATAGTAGCATAGTAAAACGTATTTTAATTTCAAATAATATACCTAGCTGAGTTATAATTGCAACCTGCGGTGAAAGCTTAACTTTGAAAATTTTGGGTGAAAAATTGTTTATTGAACCATCAAAAATTTAATTTACACCCTTTTTTGGTTTATTTCGGAATCAGCAGTTCTAAATTTTCGTATATTAGGCTAAATAAAATTACCAAATGAAGCACATTTACAATTTAACCCATACTAGCACGGTTTTTCATACCGAAGATGAGAACGAGCACAGCGTCCGCGTCAGTACGATTTTATTTATTCTGCAAAAATATTTCCTTACATGGTATATGTAAGATTATGTTATGGTCATGGCTGACAACCCCGAGTGATTTCTGGAGCGAGAGATACGTTTGGTTACGGCGTTGTTCCGATGATCGGTACTTACTTTCTCCTTGCGATTTTCCTCACTGGGTGTTTTTGATTTCTACCTGATAGGAAGTTTGGCTGAAGTGGATGTCAAGGGAGACAGAGACCATAACGAGGAGTGCTGACTAAGCTGAAATCATGTTCCGGAGCCATGGGCTGGCTGCGAGACGTATGTTCGTGCCAGAAAGCAAGACAGAGAAAGTTCTGCTTTGCTTCCAGCCCCAGCTCCGCTCCTTTTCACTTTCACCTGAGGCTATCACCTAACAATCTCCGTTTATTCTACTCCCGGTCTCGCACAACTACTGTCGGTCGACAGGCTCCTGGATCTGGGCTCTGAGCTATAGCCTAAATTCAAACATCATGGGAGAACCAAAGTTTTCTCTGCTTTATCTCTCGACGTGATGACATGGTCGTTGACTGGGCAGAGCCGAAACCTGCCTTCTACACATGTGTTGTTATCAATGTGTCTCCAGAGACGCGGCACAAGACTCTCCAAAGTGTTTCAACGCGGAAAATGCACGGGCGAAAGGCCCTGAAATAAACCTTTACTCGGACATTGCCAGCAGCAGCACGACGATTCTGGAAGCCAAAAAGGTCTGGCCTAAATTGCAGGAAGATTTCAGGGCTCGGATTTTACTTGGAATCTTTAGGATGGTGTATTATTCCGTCCGAAATTTGTGTAAATGCCACATTCAAGAGTGCAGGTCGGATACACGATAGCAATAATCTCGTAGTACGAATTGCGGGAGAATCATTATTGAAGCTCGTTGGTGATGAACGCCAGACCCTTTGGAAAAAGTGAGAGAAAGCGGTTGGAAAATTGAGTTGAATTAAGAAGTAGGTTCGATGGTCCTACGCTAAATGGACTCGGGTGCTCGTATGGACTGGGCCAAATTCCTTTGGGCAATTTACTCAGAAACCCACGCAGCATCCAGCATCGAGCCAATGACCAGTCCCAGAGTACTTGCGAGAAAAGCTGCTTTCTCCACCATCTCCATGTTGTTTCGTGCCAAGCCTCGTGAGACCTGAATGGAGCACGGACATCCTTTTGATATACTGCATATTACAAACACACTTTGTAGTTTCTATGGATTTTGATGGGCATTGTCCAAAGTAACAAAATTTATGATGGGTGACCAAACGAGTTTTGAATTCTAGCTTCTGCTGTTGGGCTAATATATATATGAGAATGAAACCTTATCATAAATAAAAGTGCACATATTGACTTTCAAACTCAGAAGTCGTAAATCTGTAGCTTAGAAATAATATATTGGAGGAAACAGAATTTTTGATTAATTGAAAAAAGATTAGTGCTTGGTCTTAAAAAAGTTTGAATAGTTTTAATAATAATCCTATTTATAACGTATATGTTACAGCGAATTAAAATATGCAAATCGAAAACACACTGGTATAAGTACCCGATGACCAGCGTTGTTATATTTGATTTGATTCAAGCTTCAAGTGGTTTGCAGTAAGCCGGTCCGCCACAATAATTTGGACAGCAGATTTCGCCAATACGCGCACACTGAGCTGACTTCTCTCGAGTGCATCCTTGGTAACAATCGTCTTCGCACACACACGGTGGAACTGGGCACTGCCGTGGGTTTGGTGGTCTGTCCGCTGCGGAATTATAAATGACAATAACAATCTTAACCCGAATTTATTAATAGGCAATTGTGAAATTTATCTATGTATTTATTTGACTGGCTTTATCTTACCAGTGATTCCATTTAACAAAACAATTAGCGGAAGAATTAGCGCGAGTAGAAAGCACAGTTTCATGTTGAATCGCGAATTAAATTTTTAATGTTCTAAATTTTGTTACAGTTGAATAGCACCAGCGCCCGTGAGTTAAAATAGTTGAGAAGCCACCATACAGAAAACTAAAGAAGCTACAAGATACTGCCGATTTAAATAAAGTTGTCATCTCTCGTTCTGTCTAAATTATACATTTGTCAAAAAACAGGCATTTAAGTCATGTGTATTAAATATAAATTTTTTAGCATTGTAAATATGGAGTGTATTGTTCAAACCCACTTCCTTTATTTGACCAGATGTGACGACGATTTGAGAAGTTTTTTTCTGTAATATCAAATAAGGAAACACCACAAAGAAAATAAACCAAATACTAAATATATGCGCAGATTATTTGGAACCTGAGCTTTCTCATGTCCAGTTTGTTGAACTTAACTCAAGTACATTAATACAAGCTAAATCAAACGTTCACTAGCCACATACAATTGACAGCATAACTCAAGTGATAAATTGTGCAGTTTTTCTTGCAGCACAAATAATGAAATGAATTAAAGACATTTGACATATTGTTCAATTATTATACATGACTTCAAATCAAGCCGAATATTTTTTAATTAGAAATAGCCAGATTTGGTTCCAGTGATACCTACTACAAAAAAGGACGAATGTGCAGTCCAGTCCAACTAGCAAGACATATGTGCTACACGTGCCCAAGCTATAAAAGAGAAAGCACAAGCAGAGAAAGGCCTGACGGGCAGACTATTTCGTGAGAATTCACTAAATCCTTAACTACTCTGTAAATCCTGGGTATGTTCTCAAGAGGTTAATGTGCAGAAGAGAATTCTCGTTGGGCTCTTGAGATAGATCAGAGCAGCCCAGCAAAAGAAAGTGCATTAGGCCCAAGAGCTCAACAAAATTAAAGTGAGAACATAATAAAAATGACACGACCTACTAGTCAGTCAGTGGAAGCTGAGAACTATTTATGTGCTCTCTCTCAAGACGAACGATTTTGAGGAAGACATAACGCCACCGCATCGAGCAGCCAATGCAGACTCAGGAGGAAGATTATAGGCGACTTGAGAATTTTATAGATTAAAAGGAATTAATTGAGGATTCCCACATTCGAATAAAGCAAGAAATTTATGTCGTGGTCTTCAGCCTCTAGTCTTGATGGATTTGGTAATTACAGGTATAAATATAGCATTCGAGCAAAGCAAACCGGAAACAAATTTACAGCTTACACGAGAACTTAAGCCAAGCACATGCTTATTCTAAACATATGGAAATTGGCAAGAGCCGATCAATTCAAAATTCTACAAGCATCGTTT
Organism: Ceratophysella communis; assembly: GCA_009869905.1. Classification (NCBI taxonomy): domain Eukaryota; kingdom Metazoa; phylum Arthropoda; class Collembola; order Poduromorpha; family Hypogastruridae; genus Ceratophysella; species Ceratophysella communis. The sequence continues at coordinate 4,406 of VNWX01002246.1, read as the reverse complement.
CCGGCAATCCAACAGGAATCAATAAATCGAAATATCAATTTTTTTGGTGAGCAGTTTTGCGTCTTGACCTTTGCCTAGTTATTTTATAATATACGTTTTAGAGTTAAGAAGATATTGGGCTGAATGTTAAAATAAATTCTCTATTCATAATTCTGTAAAAATACTGTGTATTTTAGTTGCAGGAAAAAACGCTTTACATTGAAACTAAACATAGGAATTTCAATTTGTATTAGCAAAATAAACCTTTATCTAAGTGTTTTTCAGAGTCTAGAATCTTCTGTTCTGACCTTTTCCATAATGAATTATAGTGTACAATGTACCCGTACTATGCGTAATATTCAAACCAATAATCATAATCCTGCTTCCAAAATCCAAATCACCTCAAACGTTAACACAAATGCGTATGGAACTTCAAAATCGAGGTCCTACTAGAGATTCGTGTTTTTTTAAACTAATGTGCTGCATTGCACCAGTTCCAGAGGTTCAGATCTTCGTGAAAGCAAGAGTGCAGACAGAAAGCATACGCTTTCTCCTTGCAAATAAAGATGAAAATGAAGTGGAAGGAGAGAAGACACCACCGGTTCCGGGACCTGAGGCTTGTTATGAGACAATCAAACTCTAAGTTACGATTACGACTTTCCCGTCCTAATAGTCTACTCAATTTTACTTTTACTCCGCTCCATCCTGTTCTGAATGTTTTTCTAACATTTCCTTGATTGTAAATGCTTTTCCTAGTACACGCTTGTTCTCAAAATACTCGTAAAAGTGGAACCTTCTTCGCAGTCTTAACATTAGTGGCATGGAGAAAGCAGTAATGTTATTACATTTGTATTCCCTCTCGTTCTACCAGCATATTCAATCTCGGATTCGAATTCGAACAGGGTTTAATAGCCTAGAGAAAACTAGAATTTTTAGTACCGAACATGTACGTAAAAACTACAGCTAGCCTAGGAACAATAGTGCAAGCGTGCTTTGAGCTCATGGCGTATGCAGACTTGTTTCAAAATAATTGCGATTTGCCTGTAAGGAAATGTAAAAGCGTGTTATACTTGATTCACAGTAATGTTTAACACCATCCGCGGGCGATGCTTCAATTACCTGATCTCGTATTTATCAACGTAGTTCCAATTTTCATTGGAAAGCTAAACTTAAAACAAAATTCGTTCTTTCACTAGGAACTTTCACTTTAAGTCCGGCTCACCATTTCAATGTGTGTTGCTAAAAAACCTAAAAATTCATAATTTACGTTCAAATTCCATTAAATAAACCATCTAGCCCAACTGCAACAGTAATTTACATTTATACTCTACTCCGTTTTACATGATTTAGTGCCAATTTTAATATGGCTATAAAAATCTCGTTTCGGCTTAATAATACAAGTTAAATTTATGGGTTCTGTGAAATCGTGACTCAACAGAAATGAATGCAAAAAACTTCTTGTTTCATTGTGTAAATAAAACGGGAATAAAACAACGCTGCGCTGTATTAATTTTGATGATTAACTTCAGAAACAAACGCTGAAATCAGCGGCATAGTCAATAGTCCTTGAGAAATACATAACTAAAGTTGTAATAAACACGATTAAAAGAAACACACCCCGATTAATCTTTTCTATCTAAAACGAAAGAGCTTGGATTTTACATAGGCTCTTGTTTGTTAATTCTGTTGGATCCTGTCATAAATCCGCATCTCTCTGATCTGATCATCGCAGATGCTGCGGTTTTCGTATTTGCATGGGGGTATCTGTAACTAACTCAACGGATGTACACATGCAGGGTTCTAAAAACTGAAATCCGAAAGCTTTTCAGTATCTGATCCTAGATTCCATGGAGTGGAATAAATCTCAAAATCCAAAATACCCGGATTAGTTAGTAAATCAGATCAAATATTGATACTGAGAATTATACTAAACCATATAGATTTAAATTAAAATCCCCAGCGGGGAAAACAAGACTTCGCAGAAGTAAATGCCAAAAGGTTTCCTGGCTTGCTTACTACATGAAAATAGAGTGGTTTGATTTAATAATCTGAGATACGATGAACATGAGACTACAGTGCACTGAACCATCGTCATGGATTCTAGGTTCGCTAATAACATTACTAGAGCTAGTGCCTTGCCAAAACTGAGGGAATTAAAATTCTGCCTAGTAAGAGATATCTCTAATGCTGACTGTTCCATTCCCCGCTCGGATAAATTAATTACTCTAGACAGAGAGTGAGTGAGAACTGAGAGCCGAGTTGTAGTGTAGAGAGAGAGAGTACTACGACTGGAAGACAACTTTTTATTGAAACACATACAACTGAACAGAGACTACACTTTTAAATAATTCACACATGATCAGACTGCAGTTGATTACAAGAAATTAAACAGTAGTAGTTTCACATTAATAGCTATACATACAGTCATGACCAAGAGAGTCGTTTTCCATTTCCGCTTCGCTGACTCATCAGACAGACAGTAGTACTACACAGAGAAGAGAGAGGAGAAAGTAGAGGTTATTACAGTATGCATACACGCCAATTTTAGAGACAGAACTTATTTGCTTTTGAAATGGAACGAGGCTTAGTGCTGGATTCTATTTAGTAGAATAGAATGAGTATTTTGAGAGCAAGGTTGAAGAATTCAGGTTCTTCTAATCAGTAGACCCCTGGTCGGGATTCTGATTTTGTTCACGAAGCCCCAGTTTCTTTTGAAGTGAGGAACTGACTCGACGCTTCAGTAAATGCTGTCCAAACTAGAAAGAGATAATGACAAAGGATGAGTCAATTAGAGCGTAAAAATTCAAACAGCGGATAGAGATTCACTCAGAACAAACAAAGCGGGTATTAATGAGACTTCTGGTCCAAATACGTAAGCAAATACCAACGAAGTAGGTAGGATTTAGCCTGGCTCCAACATGTAATTCACTTACCGGAGCAACTGGAGAGTTTTCTGTACTGGACATGAAGCCATTGCTTTTCCGTTTTCGTGGGAATTTCAATGGACTCTTCAGTTCAAATTTCTCTTGTACAGTTTGTTGAGCAGTGTCGGCCGAATTCGTGACAGGAACTTTAGCTGACTTGAATCGACTTGGCTTGATCAAATGTGGACTCGTTTCCTTGGGTGCAGATGAGTCAAAACTCTTCCAAGAGACATGGTTCTCTTTATCCGTTTCACTGGAATCACTGTCCTCGTCCTCAGAAGACGATGAACGCATTTGTACGAAGCGTTTCTTCAATGCTGCAAAAATCAGCCCTTCGTTGCTCACGGGTTTCTCATCGTTTGATACATTTTTCTTGATCTTGAGCGGAGTTCCACCAGGAGACCTAAATCAAATTGAAAAATTACTACTTCAACCCATTTTCTCTTCGAAGCTCCACATCCACACAATTGCAGATCAATTGTGGGAGCTGATGAGAATTCCAGAAGGATTACATATACGGTATAGCCAATCAGAGAGAATCGATTGCAGCTTGTAGACGGAAAGGAAAACAGAAAAACACCATCGTCTACTGCTCTCAAACTAAAACCCAAAGACAAAGATGGACTTCAAGTTGCCAAGCGAAGGAGAGGCGATGTTTTTGTCTGCAACAGAAATTCCCATTACAAACACAATCCCAGTGATTTAAAAGATTTCACCCTATGGTTAGGGTGTAAGAGACTGGAAGGAGGATGTAGCTGGGCAACTAGAGCTAGACACACTAGTCCGTACACTCCATATTCTCTGCTTTCTCCTAAAGAGCTTCTTCCGTCATTTCGATGAGAAAGACGAGTTGAGCCATTCACATTCCGTTCTAAAGATGGATTTCAAGTTGCCAAGCGAAGGAGAGGCGATGTTTTTGTCTGCAACAGAAATTCCCATTACAAACACAATCCCAGTGATTTAAAAGATTTCACCCCATGTTTAGGGTGTAAGAGACTGGAAGGAGGCCGTGGCTGGGCAACTAGAGCTAGACACACGACACACTAGTCCGTACACTCCATATTCTCTGCTTTCTCCTAAAGAGCTTCTTCCGTCATTTCGATGAGAAAGACGAGTTGAGCCATTCACATTCCGTTCACTTTCTCTCCTCTTCCACAGAATATCCTGCGAGTGATTAATGCGTTGCCAGGTAAGTCGTGCCTTCAATCACATTACAAAGCTCTTCAGATAAAAAAAAAACTAAGCCATCGAATTCATGGGGAACGAGCCCATACGGTACATTGGTTCCATTGAGCTGCACTCGAGGATACTGCCATCATCAACAGAAATAGATAGAAGAACTTTAGATAGATTGGGTCTAAGGTCCAATCATTGAACTTTCTTGTTGTGTTCCAAGGGTGAGGGCATTTCGTGGGCATCAGCGCCGCAGTTCAGCGCAACTATACAGCAGATTACGAAAGCCGTCTACCGGAAGCGGAAAATGTTTTAATTTCGTCAATCTGC
>VNWX01002245.1:0-12606 GCA_009869905.1 Ceratophysella communis | reverse complement strand
TTTTACACACGTTGTTGGGTACAGCATTACAGATCAATAATGATTATAATTCAGGAGATTTCTAACTTGGGCCTTAGTAAGGACATGGAAATTTTAATTAGCTGAAAATTTTCTAGTGTGAGAATTTTATTATTTTATAGTTTAGAGGGCGAGTTCACGGAGGTAACTTCGTGTTTTTTAACACTGTTTTATAAGCTTTTAAGTCGGCTACGCCTCACTGCTTTTTATGCTTTTTAAGCATCGTTTTATTTGAAACTTTTAAGTGTTAAGAGACTTTATTACAGATTTTTAAATTTAGTCTTTAAATTTTTCCCCATAGCGACAGTGATACGCGAGCGGAAGCAAACTTATTTTCCAACTATAGTTAGGCATTTCTTTTTCGCCCCTCGACCCTCCGGAGGGTCAACTTTCCTCCGGAGGGTCAGACTTCGTCCGGAGTGTCAGACTTTGGCCGGAGAGACGCAGGGTCAGATTTCAGTCGGAGGGTCAGATTTCGGCCAGATGCTAGTGGCCGGAGGGTCTGACCTGACCCTCCGAATTTGTATTTGGAATTGCTGTGAATTCGTTTCTAGGCGGTGAAACCAGCATTCCCCAAATTATGCAAGCGCGTTTACATTAGCTCAGATTTTTTTAAAATTTAATTTAACAACAATATAAACAATAAATAAGTTCTAGGTAGTAATAATTATCAAGGCGAACGTAAAGAAAATGTAAAAATCATGCCAAAAATTCAGTCTAATGTCAACACATGAAATATCGACGTTGTTGAGTCGACATGGACATAGCAACATAATGGCGTATGTGATCGTATTACTTTGCGTTATTCCTATGGATGTAAATCCGTTACGTATTGAAATTCTTTTAATATCTGAAACGTGTAGGGACTTCAAAAATTTACCGAGTATGAGTTTACTCATAATTTATTATCAAACATAAAAAATCAAAACTCCAAATATAAACCCGTTGCCTTAGTAGCAATATTTTATGCGACACAATAAAAGGGCATATTTTTTCATCCTTAGATGTTAATGTGCTACAATTCGATCTCAGTAAAAGTAATGGAGCAGATCTGACCTTCTGGTCCCAAGCTGCCGGAAGGTAGGTTAAACCTGCCGTAGGCAGGTTTTTTTTCGGCGACTGAGCTAACCAATAAGCGAGGAGTTAACGGAAGGGAGATTAAGTTAAACAAGGGTGATGTTTTTAGGTCCGTAGGACAGGCTTTCAGCTAGTCCTTAATAATCATTGAAAATCCGTTTGTGGAATTTCAATAAACTTTTGCATATAAAAAATTAATTTTTATCTTTTCAGAGGATATAATACATCAGTATATTTCATACTTTTCAAGCATTGTTTTATTTTAAATTTCTCAGTGCGCTTTAAAAACTCAACATTTTAAATAATATATTGTCGGAGATTTTTAAATCGTGGAATTTTTAACCCCTACCGTTTCTGATGTTATTACTATGCGTTTCAGTATATTTTTGATTTTGCGCCAATTACATGGCTTCATTGCTATGTGCTGCTTGTACCGTTGTACCTAGCGGGATTGGAAAAACAGACGGACAGACAGAGTCATCTCCGTAAACCTACTGGTATTTATTATAGGCACATTACAGATTACAGCCGCTTGTGACGTGGTAAGTTAACCGAGTTTAATACAATTGTTTTTTACATGACCTTATTTTGACCAAACTATTTTAATAAACCTAACGTAAATTTTGTAATAATCTAAAAAATCGTTTTGTGTGAGACTTACTTCGTTTTGTAAATCTGAAGATATTTGTACTACTTGTGCCAGGCTTAGTTGACTTGGACAGGAGAAATGGTCCGACAAATAACCTATTTTGTGCGAAATTACAAAAACCCAAGCAAACTATAATATTTATTGGTCGAGTTGTATGTAACTTTAATACTTTAGATATTCTGTAATCATTGCCGGTACTCGGAAGTATCCGCTCTGTCATAAGCATTCCCAGCAATCGTGACTCTCTTAATTTGGTATAGAAAAAGTGTTGCATAATAGTTTATAGCATAATAGTAACACTATTCAAAATTGACTAAAGAATCCTGCAAATCCTGTTTACTGATACTTGGAAACGACTGATACTTGGAAACGGCAACTAGAATAAATTAGTAAGCTAAGGAAAAAGAGGATACTTATATGCAGTGCCAGAGCATAAAATACTCAAAAAATTAATATGTATAAAACCTGACTGCGGTATTCGGCCTCATGCCTACGGCAGGCTTCACGTACATTCCGTGAGCTTAGAGATACAAAATGTCTGATATGTCTGCACTCTTACTATTGCTAAGAAATAGCATTGTTAGCACAATTATATTTTAGCATACTGAATTCGATTTTTGAAAAAGAGATACGCTTCTATAGTGTCACCACGTACCGATTACCACGTTACCACGAGAACACATTGTAGTTCATTTACAAATTATCATATCGAAAGTTTGTTGACAGAGATACGCTTCTACGGTAAAATATTTCAACCAAAGCAACGAGTTTATATTAGTTGTTTGCTTTGTTTGATGTTAAATTATGTGTAAACCCGAATCCGTGAGATTTTTTAAATCCCTACACGTTTCAAATATTTTAAAGATTTCAATTCGTAACGGATTTACATCTGTAGAGATTGTGCTAAGTAATGCGATCACTTAGACCTTTATTTGCTTCTTAAATGCTTCTGATTTGCGTCTCATGTAGCTATCGTGAAGCAGCAACGCCGATTTTTGTCGTGTTTTCATCAAGCTGTTTTTATGCCATTTTTTAAAAATTTTCCATTGCGCGTCCTATGCATTACCACTGAGCTATTTGACACTGCGAGATACGAGATACGAGATACTCGTACCTGCTTCGGGCTTGTTCAATGTTTAAAGGCTATTACCGCTGCTATTACCGCTACACACAGACCGAGGGGACCGGCAAGACCTAATTGTATAATACTTACTGAAGCCCTTAATTGTAACACATTTACAACATGACACTTTTCATCTCATTTACTAGAGCAATACCTTGAAACTCTTTTCCATCATGGCAAAAATTGTCAATTTATTAGCTTTAAATGCACGTCTTCCAAGAACTGTGGTTACCAAGTTTTTCAAAAAATGCTCTTCAGACTTTTTAATTGCGCGTTGAATATACATGATTTACTCCACATGCTGTTTTTCCTTCGTTTATTGTTTGTCTTTGAATTTTTTGGCGTTTCTAAGTTCTCCTTTTTTTATATAAATACACTGCTTCATTTCAAACTGCTTTTACTTGGAATACGAGCGCTATCATCAATTCTGTTCTCTAATTTTAATTTCGACTTGTGCTTCTGAGAAAGCAAATTTTTTACATATATGCCTCTGACATAAAGGGGGGTTTAGTTCGGGAGTTGTGGGTTAAGATGCTTGCACCTCCACCGATGTGAACGGACAGACAGACAGGGGTCTCCCATTAGACCTTCTGGTTTAAAACATTAATGATTCTGAACTATAGTTTAAATCCTTTATACATCTTACAGCATATTAAGCCCAAGGTTACATATTATGACACATTGACACCGCATGATCACTGTCGATATTTAACTACAGTAAGATATCTTAAATCCTGAGATAACCTGAGCTGGCGAATCTATAAAGTAGTACTCTTTATGTGACTCTAACTTCACATCAAGAGTAGTACTTTATAGATTCGCCAGCTAAGGTTATCTCTGATTGATGATGTCTTACTGTGGTTAAATAACGACAATGATCATTAGGACGACTTAGTAATTCATCCGAAATTCCATGACATAATGCACTACGAGGAATTAGTCGTGGGATAATGTAATAAATATGACGTGCAGCTTGTTCGAAAAAAAGCTGACCCAAACCCAGTTTGTTCGTTTAATTTATTCAGTTTAAGCTCTGATCTTTTGTATAAAACCCATAGTTTTTGGAAGGCATGCAACAGATCAGAAATCAGAAGTAAAAGTGTTAAACGCAAAACGCCACCATTTCAGTGCTACTACGCTACGCCTCCTGCTAACTACTGCAGACATTTACTTGCAGCAAATTCTAAGAGCTACGCTTCAAAAAACAAATAAGAGAAGTAAGTTTTCTAACGTACCTACCAATAAAACTTAGGTCCCGTTTAAGCTGATCATAATTAAGTGTACATAAAAAACAAAATTGTTCATCAGGGGGTTTGCTCTCACCTAATTCGCACTTTTCTCCATTGAAAACAAAAACCAAAAAGTTATCATAATGTTCTAAGTTTTTGCCCATAGATTCAAACATCAGGTTTGAAGTCGATAATCGATTCAAAACACACAGTCTGTTAAAAAATTTAATTACACCCATTAAAATTAGCTATATGTACTTCTTTAAACAAATTTATGCTTTGTTACAACAAATTTTCAAGTCATAGAATATAACAATGCACAAGACTCCCCACTGTCTGAAGGGTCTACATATTAAATTGCACCATACGCATTTCATATAAGCCAAAGTCGTACAATATTGAGCATTTTACTAAATTTAAGCTTATTTGAATCTAACGGTACCATTTACGCTCATATTTGTTTTTTAAAAACCCTGCCCAGCGCAAAGTAGAAGAAAAAACACGTCTGCAGCGTAGCGTTTCGCCCCGGGCCCCGGAGCTATACTTTTCTCTTTTGCTATTTTTGCTAACCGCTGCAGCTGCAGCTGTTTTGAATATTCCACTGTTAATCGTGGGACAATTCATAGCACCCAATTTATAGCCGCGACAGTCCATAGCTGTGAGAGTTCGTAGCCTACCTAATTCATAGTGGCGACAGATCATAACGACCGATAGTTCATAGCTGCGTCAATTCATAATTCCAAAATATTTATGCTTATTTGGATGTTTATCATTATTATTAAATTGAAGGTAAACTTATGCCGCGTAATAATATCAGTGTCGGGTTTAGCCATTTTGAGGACTGATCTTGAGGCTCTCAGGCTGTCAAATCCCTCATTCCTAACGCAGTTTAAACCTGAGTCCTAGCTGGACCACATAAACCTGCGGGGGCTAGACTGTACGGATGAACTGGTCAGCACTTTTCGTACGTTTAAACGAACCTAACCTAACGTGATATACTTCACTGTCACAGTCACCTAACGGATCACAATCATACCCTTATAAATACAAGTCAAGCGTTTAGACGCGGCGCAGCGTTAAGATAAGTAGGAAATGCGATAAGTAGTCATTTTGAGGTTTTGACTATGTTCAAGGGGTGCTCCGACAAAGTTTCACAAGTATGAAAAGTCACCGTAATCGATAAGGAAAATTATCTCAAGTTTAAATTTACGTTAATTAAGCTCTAAACTTGTTGTAGTACTGCGAACTTGCGATGGTTTTTTCCCGTGGTCATGGGCGGGTATGAAATGCGTATGGTGCAATTTAATATGTATACCCTTCAGACCGTGGGGAGTCTTGTGCATTGTTATATTCTATTACTTGAAAATTTATTGTAACAAAGCATAAATTTGTTTAAAGAAGTACATACAGCTAATTTCAATGAGTGTAATTAAATTTTTTAACATACTGTGTGTTTTGAATAGATTATCGACTTTAAACCTGATGTTTGAATCTATGGGCAAAACCTAGAAAATTATGATAACTTTTTGTTTTTTGTTTTCAATTGAGAAAAGTTCTAAATACATTTAGCGCATTTAAAAGAGTAGGTCTTTGGCTTTAATATGACATATCACTCGACGCAGAATATTAAATAATAAGGTCAGTGTGGAAAAACCTGCAAGCAAGACAGGTTTAGCATGGGATTTTTTTTAACACTATATGTAGAACTACCTTAAGTAAAAACCTTGAGAACCACATCAAAGCGCCTGCTGGTTGGGTTCTACGATCGGTGTTAGTCTTTTTATGAAATGGAACATTATGGGAATGCTGCCGTGGCGGTGTGTTTATATTATACAAGGTTAGGTTAGTTTTCCGAAACGGCCGCAGAGAATTTGTCTAAATTTGAGTTAGGCTAGGCCCAATTTATTCTTGTGCCCGGAAGGCACGCCGAATAAACTTGACCTAACCTAACTCCAATTTAGACAAATTCGACGACAGTGACCACTTGGCTACGACAGTATTTTCTTAATGTAACCGTATGCATTTTTATCGTAATGGGCCTAAGTCCTACGATCGTGATCCTTTGCAAAAATTACATCTGTATTGTACCCGCAGCGGTTTAGTACCCGCCAAGGGATTGTGCCCGCCAGGATAATGTACCCGCCAAACTATTTTCCCGTATAGTTACGTTAACCTACGTAAGTCGGGTACAATAACTCGGCGGATACGATATCATGGCTAGTACAATATTTTGGCGGGGACTATATAATGACGGGTACAATACTGACGGGTACTAAACCGCGGCGGGTACAATAAAGATGTAATTTTTTGCAAGGACCACGATCGTAGAACCCAACCGAATTATGTGGTCATTCAGCGGTTTAAAACAATTTTTTAATGATTTTAAACCTTAAGACAACTGATCTTGAGTGGTGGAGGAAATGCCGAGGTCACTTTTTTGTCGTCAGATATTTTATTGTTTTTTCGCTTCCTGCTGCCCCGACGAGTCAGATACAAGTTGCAGATTGCAGAGTCAAAATTAACTCGCAAATTCGCATCTCGGCGAGACATTGGCATTAAATAGTTCAATTTTCTGGCATGGTAGCCAACTTTTAGCCAGCGGAATAGCCATAAAACCGAAACGGCGCGAAGATTGCTTATTTCAAACCCTGCATGACAGCCTTAACAAAAAATGTGAGCCCGTAGAAAGAATTTACATTTACACATATGTAATTTCTTGTGTAGAAATCTGAGTGGTTTACGTTTCTTTAAATCATATCTAATAAGCAACTTATAATTTATTAATTCCAGGCTTACTTTTGTGCTCTTATGATGGAACCAACGGCTCTGCAAATTTTGGAAATCACTCCAAATTCCTTCCGAATTGAGAAAAACAACTTCATTTCCGTTCTCAAGAAAGTTGGCTCGAGACCGTTTGTCCTATTCTCAATCAATGGCGCAACGAGGACAGGGAAGTCTTACGCCCTTAACTTTTTCCTTCGGTACTTGGAAGCTAAGGCCCAGAACGTTCCAGACTGGTTTAAATTTGAACCGAATGAAAAATTTGTATGGAAGAGTGGGAAGACCAGAACAACCGTAGGAATTAATCTCTGGTCGGAGCCGTATTTTGTGAAACAAGGCGGTCGGGAAATTGCTGTTTTGTTAATGGATACTCAAGGGCTTTTCGATGAACAAACAAGTGCAAGACAAAACGCCATTATCTTCTCTCTAAGTGCCCTATGCTCCTCTGTCTCCATCTTCAACTTGTCTAAGAACATGGATGAAAACGTTCTGCAGCAACTTGAGTTCTTTTCTGGCTACGCTCATTTAGTTTCATCGCAGGAGAAGCCAGTAGGAACCACAGATGACTCTGAATCCTTTCAAAAATTGGTTTTCCTTGTTCGTGACTTTGATTTCCCGGAATACGAGTACGGCTACCATGACATGCATACTACCATTCCTAACTCGAAGAATAATTTTTGCAAAGATACATTTAAAAAGGCCGGAAGTGGCATCGCTAAAGAGAATCTCTATGTTCGTGAGCAGATTCTGAGAACTTATCGAGATGTAGCAGCATGTCTTCTTCCGCATCCCGGAAAAGCGTTTGTTAAGAATGCAGAGAAGTCCACTGACGAAGATTTTGAAGAAAACATGAGAAACTTTATTGAAATTATGAACAACCCATCTCATTTAATTACAAAACGGATTGGCGGGAGAGAAATTACGGGAACAGAGTTTCAAGACTATATCAATGCTTGGGCGAAACTCTGTGAGAAGGCTGACGAGCATTTTCCAAAAGTTCAAAGTATCATGGAGTCCACTGCCATTATTCAAAACACATTAGCCATTGGTACAGCTCAATCTCAGTACGAGAAGCAAATGGAAGAGTTTTTGCTGAACAATCCGAATGGAGTAGACGAATTTCTGCTTCGCTCTGAGCACAAGAGAGCCCTACAAGAATCTATGGAGACTTTCAAGGAAACACGGAAAATAGGTGACGACNAATGGAGTAGACGAATTTCTGCTTCGCTCTGAGCACAAGAGAGCCCTACAAGAATCTATGGAGACTTTCAAGGAAACACGGAAAATAGGTGACGACGCCACATCAGAACATTATAAAAATCTGCTTCTGAAGAATATTGAGAAAATGTTTGAAGGCCACCAACGTCACAACGCGAATCTACAACAGAAAGCCATGATAGAGAAAGAGTATGCTGTTGCAAAAGAAAAGGTTCAAGGCCTCGAGCAGGACATGCAGAAGAAGTCGATCGTATAAAAATCTGCTTCTGAATAATATTGAGAAACTGTTTGAAAGCCACCAACGCCACAACGCGAATCTACAACAGAAAGCCATGATAGAGAAAGAGTATGCTGTTGCAAAAGAAAAGGTTCAAGGCCTCGAGCAGGACATGCAGAAGAAGTCGATCGATGATGGAGAATACGCAACGAGAATTAGAGAATCAAAAAAAACAAGCCGAGGAAAAATTTAAGAAAATTGATAGGGACAACTTGAAAGCTCGGGAAGAGCTTTCAGGCTGAAATTGCTGCAACAACGGCCAAAGCAGAGGAAAAAATGGCTAGACAACGAGAAGATCAATTAAGATTGGAAGGACAAATTCAGAAATCCCAACTTGAACTTCTTGAGGTCAAGAACTCAAGCGAGGAAGCTCAAGAAACGCTTAGGAAAAAAATTAAGGCCTCAGAGGATCGTGCAGCTCAAAGTGCAAAGGAATTTGAGGCTACAAAACTGAACATGATAAGTCGGATTGAGGAATCCAAAAAAGAAATGGAACGATCAGCTCTTGAAGCGGCTAGGGCCAGACAGGTTCATGAAGCTGAAATGAAGGCTCTACACTCTACATGAAAAAAATCTTCGAAAGGAGAGAGAAGCAGAAGAAGACAGAAAGCGGGCAAAAGCTGAAATCGAAGAAATGATGTCTAAAGTTAAGGAATCGGAAAATCGGATGAAAGATGCTCAGGAAAGCGAGCGAAGGCGTCCTGCTGGAGGAGCTGGTTTATTTGGTACTATTGGTCAAGTGCTAGATTCGATTACTGGTGGAGGTCTATTAAAATTATAAAACATTTAAGCTGCTATTATTTGAATTTTCACAACTACACATAAAAATTATTTGGGATGAAATTAATGGTAATACCCAGTAGATAAATTTGGACCTATAAGTAAATAATTTATCGATACTAATTCGACCTGTGTATTTTATTTGTCTCCCTGTGACTTTAGATTTTTTCGGTTTTTTTTTTTAATGTTCGACGACAAGAGCTAGATTATTAAGTGCGACGACAGCGGAGCACTTTATGAGAATGGATTGTCCGTCTGTCTGTCTGTCTGTTTACAGGATAAATATTACACTGTCTGTCGTCTGCACTTGGTTAGATCCGCTACTGCGGTTTATTTTTGTTTTAGATGATTTTAGATTATTTTTAGCTTGGACTGAGCGCAATGCAGAAAAATATTAGGCAAATCCTAAGCATCACATAACCAACTCTCCACCCTCCGTATTTAGCACTTCTCCGAATGCCAATTTAGGATTTTTATGATTCACCCCTGCATCCAAGTTATGTTTTTGGAAACTTGAAAACGTAATTTAAGTAAAGCTTGGATCCTTGATAAATCCGCATTCTTTCCGCAGCAAAACTAGTATCCTAATATAATATTTGCTTGTGTTTTATTCGTTGGAATAATTTGCTTCCGGAAAATACAAAGTTATAGTTGCCGTGTAGTACACGCCGTCCCAACACACTACTAGTTTCGACGATCTGATCGCCAACTCCGCCGCCAACAACAACGCAAGTTCTGCCTTCTGGGCTGCTCCATCAGCTTGACCCCTTCCACAGAGCCTAGCCATAATTGCATCTGAGCTATCATCTCAGGCATACTTGTACAGGCGTCGTCTGTTCCACTGGTCAACATTGGCTTCGGTATTCACAATTATTACAAACACCCCAATATGCACATTACATAAATAGCAACAAATTATTAAGTCAATTCTCGTTTTTGGGATGCATGGTACATGGCCGGCAGCAGCAGGAATTAATAGTTCAGTAAACAATACGGCGATAAATTAGCCTCGTGAAACCAAAGTTTTTGATGTGTTACATAATTTTTTTTTGAATTTTTGGAAATTTTCAAAAAGAAAAATCCAAACAGTTTTTAGCTTAATAGTTGCGCCTGTCCGAGATGAACAGGTTGCGCTAACAAGCTCCTTTGTAGCATTATGCACTGTCGAGTTATGCGAACACAAACGGACGGACAGACAGATGGAAACTTCAAATTTTTTTGAAATAATTGAAAATAAATCTCGAAATGGTGCTTCCTTATATGTTGAGAGCTTAATTACCTCTCCAGGAATCACGGTTTGTTCAGTACTGTCCTCTTCAAGCTCATTCAAATCACCAGCAACAACTAAGTCAACTTGACTTAGTCAAGTCCAGCATTGCACGAGCCGGAGGATGCAGTCAGTGCTCAATACCAATTCAGGATGAACAAGTACTACGCTACATCGGTAGTAGATATTATTTAATACTGCTGCCAAACGCCAGCTACAAGTCGACGTAGTGTGAAAATTTGTGAGGAACGGGGATGGCTGCATTTGAAATGCAGTTATTAGAACACGACAACGAATTAGCTTAGACGATATTAGTTTTAAATTCGTCTCAGAATCTGTCAATAAATTTTGTACTTAATTACAGATTCCAATTACAGCCAGCAAAACTAAAACTCGGAGATTTGCTATTTGTTTATATTTTATGGGTTACATTACAATCATGAAATTTCAACACAACTTCAAAGCAACTTGGCTTATATGTGTTGTAAAAATGGAATCACCAGAACGATATAATGCAATAGTTACCTCCTAATAATTTTTTTAACAAACCAAAAATATAAATGCAAAATTTCTTCCCACACAAAAACTGAAGTTCTTGTTCTTGAATAGTTGTTATGTAACGCAAAATATAATATTAATAGCTCCCATTGCATTTACGGTTAATCGGAAACGTGAATTGTTAATCAATGATTGTAAAACTGATAAGTTTGGGCTTGGGCTAGTTTCATTAAATTTGATTTCACAAATAAATTATGTTGGGTACGAAACCAATGATAACGGTTATAAATAAAGTTGTGTACGAAATTATTTGATTTTTTGTACGGTTTAATATTAAGTCAAATTTTATTCCTATTGTTAAGTGGCTAAATTCAGACCAAGGCTTCAACATTTAAAATTTGAGCTCTTGGTATTACTTCATTGCAGTGATATCGTGTGGATACTGATTAGATAAATGAAAGAAAAGTTTAACATTCCAACCTAACATTAAGATTAGCAGATTAGCACACATGTTTCAAAATGGAGAAGGCGTTTGGCACTGGTCCTGTAACCAAAATTAGCGTAATGCTCTCCAGTTGATTGAAGTGTTTACAGCAAATACCACTTGATCGAAGTACTCTGGTAGGTATGCATCTGTTTTTGAGATCCATCTGTTAAAGGATTTGTTCCAGGTGGATTTCCGTTTAAATCGACTCACTACGCCTCTAGTTTTTAATTTAATCACGTGATAATTTTTTTCGATTGTTTCGCGACATATCGCATGTGTTACTAAACTGGCAGGAGACATTGTAGTTCAAAAATAAAATGCGCATCATAGATTATGCCGGTTTGGCAGAAATCCCATTAGTGGGTGGCTGGTTGTACTGTTTTTTTTTTATTATATATATTTGCAAATTCGTATTTAAGTCGTAAATAAATGTTTTAAAAAAATATCAAAACTCGTAGATCGTAGCGCGCGGGTTTTTCTTAATTCAATACTCTTAAATTGGCTTGGAAGATCATGTTATCTATTAGAACGACAAATATCTAACAAATAATCCAGATCATATTTGGTTTTAAAAAAATTCAGGCCAGGTTCACAGACAGGTAAACAACTGAATGCTCCATCATTTCCTTTTAAATATTATTTACTAGGCTTGACAATAATTTGGTTTTCACAAACTATGAAATTGCTTGTATACGTTGTATATCTTGCCTTCGAGCTCATCCATCGCTAATTAATTTTGACTATAGTGCTGATTGCAGATCTAAAAGCTTTTTAAAATGACTTTGTAATTCTACTTTCTGGCAAGGTGTTTGTTAAATAATCCAAATAAAAAAATTTGTAGAAATTTTGTTTACGTGGCTTGAGCCATTGACACCCTAATAAGAGTTGGTAGTTGGTATTAACTGTTCTTTTGAGAATAAAACTTGGAAACCTGTCATTTCTACAACTAATTTAGTTCTAAATATCCACACAAAAATTCAGATCCCAATAAAATTCCGAAACGTGGCAAAAGTCATGCAATTACATAACCGCGAGTGCTTGTAATTTTATCCTACGACCATGCCTAAACTTGCTCCTTCACACGGATGCAAGCGGATATCTGACATTATTGAAGCAAATCTCTGACTAATCGTTTGGGCATTGCCTGAACTAAATTTTGCATAATATAACTAAAGTGCACTCATTTAGTACTTAATGCTGGT
>VNWX01002244.1:0-12607 GCA_009869905.1 Ceratophysella communis | reverse complement strand
AACTCAAACGACAAAAGCAACTAGAAGATGAAATTGAGAGACAGCGTCAGATTGAGGCCGAAACCCAACGGAAGCGACAGTCAGAAGAATTTCAAAGACAGCAACAGCTTGAAGCGGAGCTGCACCGACAAAAACTGATCACCGATGAGCTCGAGAAGCAACGTCAGGCTGAAGAAGAGCGTCAGTTACAACGCCAAATAGAAGCGGAGCTTCATAGACAGGAAGTCATTGCAGCGGAAATAAGGAAACAGGAGGCGAAGGCTAAGGAACGTCAAAGGCAAGAGGCATTTGAGCGTCAAATACAAGAAGCTATTGAACTGGAAAACCGAAGGCAAGAAGCCATTGCACTGGAACGTCAACGACAAGTAGCCATTGAAGCCGAACGCCGAAGACAAGAAGGCATTAAAGCCGAACGCCAGCGGCAAGAAGCCATTGAAGCCGAACGCCAACGGCAAGAAGCCATTCAAGCCGAACGCCAACGACAAGAAGCCATTGAAGCCGAACGCTCAACGACAAGAAGCCATTGAAGCCGAACGCCAACGACAAGAAGCCATTGAAGCTGAACGACAACGACAAGAAGCCATTGAAGCGGAACGTCAACGACAAGAAGCTATTGAAGCCCTAAATTCAGACACAAAAACAATTAACTGAAGCCGAGATGAGAAGGAAATATGAATTAGATCAACCGCTACATATACAGGTTGAACCAGAAATGCAAGCACAAACTGAAATTTATGAAGGCAGGTATCAATTTCAGCACGAATACCAATCGCAACAGCAGATTGAATCTGAAGAATTTAGAAGCTCGACAAATTTGGAAGAGCAAAAGCTAAATGACTTGTTCCGGACTTTGGACTTCCCCTTGCCTGAAAATCTGGAAACAGCTCGAAATGACTTGGGCGATTTTGAGAAATTTGAATGCATTGTCGACGTAAGTAGAGATAATTTTTGATAATTTCTTCCAGTATGTATTACTTATAACGGATTTATCATTTCTGGTTTTCATATTCACTTTGAAATAATAGAAAATGCAAAATCCGCCACCCAAGCTCATTGAAAAAATGTACGAGAAAAAGGAAAATATTATTCGCTGTTTAAGGCTGTACGAACTCTACGAAAGAATTGACCGAGTTATCTACATCAAGGAAATCGAGAAATTGGAATTGGAGCTTTTTGGTATGGGAGAATGGGAGTTATATGGTAAATATCAGCAGCTGTAATATTAAATTTAATTTTTACAGGAACCGATCACTTGAGTGGTCAGATTCGGGAAGTAAATCAGCCTTCTACTTCATTTCAAACGCAACCGAATTCAGTTTCTCAAGAAGGCGAATATCCAACAGAATATGGCGAGAATTACGTCATGTCCTTGTCTGACACTGAGGTTCAAACTATATTTGAACAGTCAACAATGGAAACTCAAACGCTGGACTATGCAACGCCGTTGACCAATTCTCAGACACAAACAGATGGACAGCCGCAGAAGAGCGAGCAGCCAGTAGTCTTGGTTATACAAGAACCCGCAAAGATCCTATCAACATCCCAAACCCAAACTTCGGAGCTGCCATCTTACATGCCTGTCCCAGTACGTTCTTTCTATACGGCAGGAAACGAGGAACAATTAACTGCAATTTGCAAACCGGAACTCAGGACCAGCGAGGCACAAACGGGCAATGACCTGGTTAGCTCCAGCAACAGCATTGTTCCGCAACAATCGAAAATTGAACCCGTAATTCTACGAGAACAAGAGCCCGCTAAACTACTTTCAACCAGTGAAACGCAAACGCTTCAAGAACCAGTGGAACAGAGAGCAGAATCCCGACAACAACTGTACATCCACGAGACAGTTGAGGAAACTGTCGAGGAATGTTCTAGAGTAGAACCGATTGTTCCACTAATTGAAGCCGGGTCACGGAGTAGTTCGGTTGATAAGACAACGGCGGCTGACAACCGTCTCTCAGACATCGAAACGCAAACGCATGAACCATCGCCTCAACTTTTGAGAAATTCAGAAAGCCAAACCAAGCTATCCGACTTTGTAGATGCCAATGACAAAATTTTTGTAGATGAGAGCAAATCCAGCTCGAAGTTCCAATCCTCCAGTGCACAGGCAGAATTTATTACCGGCCAGGTATTCAGTATTGAGTAAATTTGAAATTTTATCCGAAATTTCTGGTAATTTTAATTCTTTTCTATCATTTTTCAGAACCAAGAAAGCGGTCACCGTCCAAAGGTCAGCGAGCGAGTTCAAGCTTTGGACAGCCAAATTAAACGTGAATTACAGAACGAAGTGCAGGGAACCGGCCAAACCTTGAATTCGGGTATGCCAGGAAACAGGATTAACCAGCTCAAAGAAACCTTCAGCGGAGAAAGCTGTGAAAGTAAAACAACGCGGCTGCCAAGTGACCCAGCTGCACTAGGAATAACCTCAAGCGTTTCAACTTACCGACAAGTATTCGAAAGTTTTGATGGCTACGAAGTCACACAAAGATCTGAAAATGAAAACGTATTTAATAAAGGTCCCTCGGTAATTAGTCCAAATATCCAGCGTCGAAATGAGGAAATACAGCAGTTTATCGAACAAAATCGAAACCAAGAAGTCAGACCATTGGAATTGATCAGCTTCTCTGAGGAACCTCGGAAACACCCTTCTGAAATACCGATTGGAAAAGCTGTTAGTAATTACCGAAAACTCTTCGAGAACATAGCTTCGGATAATTCAACGGATCGGGAGAAAGTTTCTTCTCATGAATCGCTGTCGCAAAAGAGTGAATTGAACGTGTCCACAACAGATGTTGAGTTTCAAAGTGCTGAATCCGCTCGAGCTTCAAGTACTGAATCTACGGCTTATGCATCCTCCGATTTCCAACCAAAGAAAACAGAAGTTCCGCTGAGGCGCAGAAGCGTTTCCGACTACAAGTCCTATTTTGATAGCCTTGAAGCTTCCGACCAAAGATCGCGCACACCGGTCTCGGAACCAGTCTACCGAATCAGGGAAGTTCGTAGTGCTTCCAGTTACGATTCTTCTAGCAAGAAGTACCAATCCATGTTATTCGGAGCAAATCAGCTCCCAGGGGTATCCTTCACCAGGCTTTGATTCACCAATTTCACCATCGTTGAGCGAACAGGATGAACCACGACCACGCAGTGGCTTCGAAAGTCTCCACGAACGATTCAGACCTCGTTTTCGCCCAGGAAGCGGTATGTCTCGATTTGACACGCCCCAGCCAAGCAAATTTGTTCCAGCAAAGTTCGCAGAATCCGACTACGAGTCCGACTTCGAATCTTTTAAGATCGAGCCAGTATGGCGCCCTCCAGGCTCGAGACCACACTCTGCTGTTGAATTTCGAACAATAAGCCCCGCCGTAGCTGCTCCACGAGATCGAGATACCATCCAAACATCACAAATGTCAGCTTTCACGTCTGTCCAAACATTTTCACCACCTGGTCAGATGAAGCCAATTCCACCTCCTAAGCCGATTCTCAAAAAGCCAATTGCCATAATTCGAGATCAAGAGCAGCGTTCAGGGGTTAAAGCCAAACCGATCCCACCTCCGAAGCCGCTGAAGTGCTTCTCGCCAGTATCTTCCACTGTCGCCGGAATCGGTAAGAAATCACCTCCGACGACGTTTACCGAGCAAGTGACATTTGACCTCGAGGAACCAATATCTGATTCTCTCCTTCGTCAAACTCAGCTTACATCGACACTCACTAAAACAGAAGAATGTAAGTTCATTTTGCGGCCAATAAAGAGTCCTTCATCAGGACCTGAGGATTCGGATGAAGACCTACAAGTCCGAAAAAGTCCACTGAATTACTTCGTCTCCGTGACTTCGCCGCCTATCACAACGACAACTGCAGTGAGGAAACAACCCGAGTCAGCTTCACCAGCAGGATTATGCTCCGAGTCAAACACGTTCAGCAAAACGACGTTTCAAGAAGAAAAAATCCTCCATTCATTTGAACAATCAAGTTCAGTTGAAAGTTTGAACAATTCAAGCACAGTAACAAGAACCGATAGCCCGTTCAAATTTAGAACTTCGATATCCATCCTACCTGGAGTTGAGAAACCAAATGTGCGTCCTAAATCTGAAGAACTAATGCAATCAATACGAACAACTTATAGTTTTGGATCAGAGCGTCCAAAATCTTCAGAATTTATCAGTGAGACACGATTAGTAGAAGGCGATCGGGAACAAGCCTCTTCTACTAAACCGGAAACTCCAGATCCACGACCTCCGTCTCGCGAATTTGTTCATCGTATAAATATTGATAAATAAATATAATTCAATCTAATAATGCCTGCATGCTTCCTTCTTAGCCACCAAAATCTATAAACTAATGAAAATTCCTGCCGTCAGTATTGTTGACGTCGTTGTTATTTATTTAAGAAAGCACATCCCATTACCGCTTGCTGTACTTTGTACTAAACTAAAACGACTTTCTCTTTCTAGTTGATAAAATAAAATGCCAACTCGTCCAGCCTAATGAAAGAAGCCGTATAATTAATATACTACGTGTTCTTTAATATTCGACTTTGCAGTTGCAAAACCTCGGACAAACCGCCGCGTCATATTATACCAGTCTTAAAGAAATTATTTCCGAACAATTGATACACTTGCCGTCATTGTAGTTAAGGCCAGATCGAGTACGCATTTGATTTTTATTAGATTTAATTCCTTTGTGTCTCACAGTCTTCACTCAAGAGTAGTGAAGTACCGTTATCATATAGTTTTAATATTTAATACGGAGAGATATAATGCAAGAAACTGAATAAATATTGCATTGAATTTCTCGTAAATCGAGGATTCTAAAAGCTACAGAAATATTTACCTTAATTAAGGTACCTTCCACATCGGATCGGCAATTCGACAGGTATGCTCCGTCCGAATTCCGAAACCGGCATCATATTTTGGTAATACACATACACAGCCACAATATTATTTTGATACATATGATTATGGACTAGAGAATGAAGGATAAACTAATACAATACTATAGACGCTATAGGCTATACAAGCTACAAATAGAATGACTTGTAATATTTCTGAAAGATTGAAGTGCTGGCTGAGCCAAAAAAAATCGTTCGCTTAATTTAAATATTTAGAGAGGAATGTACACAGATAGCTATACCTAATATTTAATAGAGAATCACTTTCATCGACCAGAATTATAGGATTAGCTGCGTGTAAAACACATCATTCTAAATTCTACAGGAATCAAACGGTAACGTTTCAACTGGATTCTGGATGTCTAGCATGTTACATGTGAACCTGCACGAATCAATAATCGTATATTGACATATATAACCTGTTTATATAACCTTATACCTTATATTTGATTTAAATTAAATCCCGTTAGGGATAACAAGTTTTAAAACGTCAGCAACAATTTCTCAAGAATTATTGAGTTGAAAATGAAGAAAAGTACCGGTATGGTATATATTTAATATTCGTCGTTATTTATGTACCAGTCATTTAAACAAGACAGCACACTGAATGAATAGTAAATGCAATCTTAGGGTGCACTATGGTCTACGGATCTTAACTAAAAGTATAGTTTTGTGGTTACGCGACGCGCTGAGTTCTGAGTTCCACAAAAAAATACAAGTAAATACAGTGTAACACAAAAAATAATTTAAGCTTAGGAGGCATTTTAAATTATTACCTGCCTTATCTAGGGATGAAGAATTTCGTAAGGTCAATTCCTATTTCTAAATCAAATTCCCAATATATCCATCAACGTAGACGCCAAAATATACTCGCGGAAAAGCTTGCAGGTTAAAATTCAAACTTCAAAGTTTTAGTAGTTTGAATCCACAAGCATCACCTGCTCAAATTAGAATAGAGATGGAGGAAATACAATTTTACTTACAGTTCGTAGACCAAATAGTTACCAGTTACCATTTTAGGTGTTTTATGAATATTGGAATTTTTAAGGGCAGGTTGAAGTTGAAGAGAATTGACTAGATGAAATTTGCATTACTGAACGTGCGGAGCGTCGTACAAAGGTTTGACGGCACGGTAGATATCTCCGATGATCTTGATTCCCTCAGCCCGTCTTCTGCGTTCTACTTTGTCCACCGATGCATCGCTCAGAACCCGGTCACAAACAGACTTGAGGACGCTCTCCACTTCCAACTTACTTCCTTGCCACAAGGCCTCGATTCCTTTTCGAGCAGCTTCTGCCTCCAAGCGCTGCTTCACTTCCTCGCTCATCAAGTCACCTCGCTTCTCGGCTTCTTGCAATTGAACGAACGATTTATGAACATCCACCGCCGACTTGATCGTGCTGAACGTCTCGTTGATGGCATGACCCTTCATTTTCATTTTGTGAAAGAAACTGGTAACTCCCAGCAGTTCGTCTTTGGTGAGATACTCCGTGGCTTTGTTGGAATAGATATAACCAATCGAATGAAGTAGCTGAACACCGTAGTTCTGAACCTTCAACTCCTCTGTTTCAGCTGTAATGATTTCCCGAAAGCAACGTTCATTGGAAATGTTGTAGGGTCTTAACTTGGTTACTAGATTTTCCGCTAGCTTCGTGACTCGTTCATCTCGCTCCTTCTTGCGTAATTCCATTTCTTCAATACGCTTTTCCAAACTCATCTTCTTCTTTTCCTTTTCGATAAGTGGATCCGGTGGACCAGCCCCAGCTCCATTCGTACCATTCGCAGCATTCTCTGCTTCATCTAGTTCTTCTTCTGCATCAACCATGGCCGATTTGAAATGTTTGGCAATCGCCAACTCCCCAATAATGTCGATGAATCTATCACCACCAAACTGAGCCTGAAAGAATTCTTCAGGATTCATAAACCCGCCTTCAGGAGCTGCACCTTTGGGACCGAATTCGTTGTATTTCTTTCTAAGCACCGGATCGGAGAGAACTTGGTAGGCTTCAGAGATCTTTTTAAATTTTTCTTCCGTGTCCTCGGTCCTTGATTTATCCGGGTGATATTTCATAGCCAATCTGTAGTAAGCTTTCTTAATTTCAGCGGGCGTAGCACTAGGTGAAATATCAAGAATTTCATAGTACTCAAGAGAATAAGGTTCTTCATCTGTTCCAGGGCGGAACTTCTTGCGAGTCGTGGGAGTGGTCGCCGACTGAGGCGTTTGTGAGGCTGATGACAGAGGCGAAGATGAGCTCTTGTAATTGATGAGATTCGAGCAGGAGTAGCAGGTCACTCTGATAGTTTGTGACGGCAGTAAATTTTGGTTCGGTAGAGCAAACTCAACTGGACTGGTACACTTTGGGCAAGTGACAGTGGCAAATTGCGGCTTTCGTGATGGAATCGGGGTATCCATTTTAAATTTTCGGCCTTAGGTAAAAAATATTGGCAAACTTCCTTGTCTTTTATCAGCTGGCAATGCGTCCTGAAGATTTGAAAACGTCTTGGGTTTAATTTTCATTTTTAGAGCATAGGTAAATAAATGTAACGATAAAATGAGTAAAAATTAAAATAAGTAGCCACCACCATACCACGCCACGGGGCGAAAGTAAGCTGAATTGTGAATTGTAATAGGTACTTTTTTTTGAATTATTACCTCAAATTATTTTTTCCTCGGTTATATTGTTGGTGCGACGGGGAACCTTTGTTGTTAGCCACAAGAGTCGACTATGGTCCGTTAAGTGCCACACGTTTGGGAACCAACGAACGAACGTATTTTTGATTTGGAACTAGGACGATAGGATAAGTACAGCAAATTTTTAAAAAAAAATCAGTGTTGTTAATAGATCCTGTTATAATGATATTACATTAGAGACTAAGATCATAATCGAAAAGCAATATAAGGATTGGTCCGTAATTTATGTGTCTGGCACAGAGGCTTAACTTGTGTCTTGTGCCAAGAACTGTACTCACCTGCTTGCAGTTAAAATTGTAACACTGGTGCCACGGAATGTATTATAACAAGAAGTCCCAAGTTGTAAGGTCAGCTGTTGTCAGACGCCCTTCCCCCTTCCTTCTCGAATGTACCTTGCTTACGCGCACGCAACAGAAGTTGACTCAATAATCAAGTGACTCATTCCCATGCACACAATGTGTCAGGGCTTGGTCACTTTTGAGTTTTGAGAGGAAGCAGCAGGAAGTGAAGCAAATACGAGCGCCAAACCAGTCAAGGGTTCAATCAGGCAATAGCCGTGTTGCTATTGGCACGAAGATGTGAAGATGATGCCGATTCCGTTTCATCCAAAAATAGCCACTTTACGCTTTCTCACTTTCACTTCATAAATCGTCTCATAGGATTTTAACAGACGGTACCTAATCATTAACAATTCTATGCTATTTAATGGCATTGAGTCGTTGTTTTCGTTTCACCATGCTCATAAATGACAGACTCACTATTGTTCACTTCTATGTTCTGATTTCTGATGTGACAAGAAACAAATGGACAATGCAAAATGCAGCGGTTTAGAGACGCATAGAAATACCTACCAAATTTTTTAGATATTCAATTGAAGCCGAAATGATTCCGGGGTATATATTCTAGTTTACTATTTATTACGAAAAATTACGTAATAAATAAACGTGCCTTAGTTCGTAATTTCTATGCAGTTTTTCGGATCTATTTTATTCATATTCATATATTCTAATTGAAAAATATGTTTAGTATATTTAGCATAGCATAGTCAGCTATTTAAAAAATCGAAAATAGTTTTTAGTTCAACACTTATTCCGCTCAATAATTTCAGAGTTTTTGCTGTTTTAAACTCCGTACAATTACCCCCGTTCATTGCTCCTAACTGTTAACATAAGTTTTCTTAAATTCATTTCGGTTTCGGTCTAATTCTGATCAAAGTGCATGAAATGAGGAACAAAAAGAAGCAATTCTGTAAAATGCCGAGACTCCCGTTCCCGTTCCCTTGCACGACAAAATGTATTCAGGTGAAATCCTGTGAGAAGATCATTAGAATAGAAAACCTTCTCAAGCCCTCGAGCGGTTTAATCTCTATTCTGTTCTTATGTTATTTTACGCCAGGGATGGATTTACCTGAGATACCTGAGAACATACGGCAGTAGGTATCTAATAAGACGAAGACTGCTTTCAAGTGCACGAACATCTTCCTTCAAACTCTCTGCTCCTATCACCTATAGCTTTATTTGGCGTACCCGGTGTGAGTTCTAAATAAACTTCTGTCAAAATCTTGTCAATAAAACGCACAGTTTCGGAAGGTCAGCATTTCTTATTAATAACAATTTTTAATTACACTAATTATTCGGAGAAGACATTTCAAAACCTAGCATGTATACAAAATTTAACCCTGCCGAGGTGTATGACTCCAGCATGGAAGTCCTTGAACAAGAATCTTGACTTTTCGTATAGCGTCGGATTGTATTGGATCTTGGAACTGGTTTTCTTGCCTCAAATCATTTACCTTATTTTTTTGCTACGTATATGAAGTGGAAAGCTTCTTGCATAGGTATTTACAATATTTTATGACTGATTTGGAACGTTTCAAATAACCGGCTGCCGGTGATAAATTTATTTGTTCGTAAACAATAATTGGTTTGCACTTAATTTATAAAGATATTTGTATAAGCACGCGCAACGCGCATAGCAATTATATTAACGTTAATAAAACAAGGATTGACAAATCCTGACTTCAAAAATTTCATGCTTTGTTTTGCTAAAAAATTTTCACTGTAAACTGTAATTTGCAAGTTAAGAATTTGACACCGTCAAAATAATTTCCGCGGTCCATGGTGATGAACTTTTCTTAGGTCTCGCAATTATTTGCTCCATCGACCATTAGAATCGAAAATTGGAACCATTGAATTTTCTGGATGAAAGATTGCACTCGCACCTGTTGTTGGTTGAGATATTTAACAAGTTGCCTAAATCTACTTCGGCTGTCAAGAATCTGATCTTGAAATTTTTTCATATCAGCTAATTTTATACTTCTCAATTACAGGTTAAGAATCATCAGGCGGAAGAGGTGGGCTCAGGGCAAAATTCGGTCAAATAACAATTTAGACAACGCATCCTAAAAGTTACAGTCTCTTTTGTTATTACGAGAAAATCAAGATGTGGCACACGAAGATTTCTTTCACATCCTCGGCGTCACTTCCTATATTTCATTTAATTTCAATCCTAACTCAGATTGCTTTATGCCAGCAACCTTTGGAAACCGTCGTCAAATATAATTATAAGGAATTTACAGAAAAAGTCCCTACCAACCACCATTTTGTATTATTTTTCGCTCCATGGTAAGACCAGGAGTCCATTTTTTAATTATTTCCTGTTAGCCACCATTAGTCAACAATTAATGCGGAATTTGACAATAAAATGCTTCATTTGAATCATTTAGGAGTGGCGATTCCAAATCAGTCGCACCCGTCTGGGAGGAGCTTGGGCAAAAGTATAATAATAACATTGATTATAACCTCGTCATTGCAAAAGTCGACTGTACACAGGAAGTTCAACTCTGCGCCGAACAAAATATAACGGATTTTCCAACGTAAGTTTTAGAATGCTTCAGATATGTAACATTAAGCTAACGTGACTAAATGCTTTTCAATTCAGAATTAAATATTACAAAATCGGAGGGGAAGATGAGGGCGTTCGGCACCGAGGAGTTCGAGATTTCCATTCTCTAGAACAATTTATCAATGGCTTTGTCAATATTGGAACAGAGGTCTGTGCTAAGATTTTGTCTCGAAAAATAATAAGAAATGCCTTCAAAAATTTAATATTTTTGTCAATTTTGCGTATTTTTTTACAGTTTGTATACGGAGCACGAGTTGAGAGGCCACCACCGGTTTCTTATGGCCTCCATACTTTGCAAGATGAAAATTTCGACGAAGTGGTCCAGAACGGAAATGCTTTCATCAACTTTTGTGCCCCATGGTCCACGCGCTGTATGGAACTAGAAAGCGTTTGGGCTGAGCTCGCAAAGCATTTCCAATATGATGACGATGTAACATTTGGACAAGTGGATTGCACAATGCATAAATCAACTTGCAACGAACACGAAGTGCGAGGTTATCCCAGTCTGCTTTGGTTCACCGAAGGAATTTCAGTAAGATATTAAAAAAGCATCTCTATTTCCATCTTGACGCAGCGATATTAATAAATCAAAATTATAATTTTTTTCTTCAAAAGGTTGAAAAATATCCAACACGAGAACGAGATTTTGAAACTCTGAAAGCCTATGTTTACAAACGACTGGGCAAAAAAGAAGCTCCCAAGAAGAGCCCTAATCAAGCTGCAGAAGATTCCAAGATAATCTCTATTCAATTGGACAAGGACAATTTCCAAACGACGATTGATAATGAGAAGCTAATCTTCGTTAATTTCCAAACTCCATGGTGCACGCCCTGCCAGAAGCTGGACCCCATTTGGGAAGAGCTAGCGGGGTATTATCGAAATAGACCGAACACAATTAAAATTGCAAAAGTGGATTGCACAAGGAGCAAGCAGCTTTGTGAGCAAGAAAACGTAAGGCAGAAATATTTTCGGGTTCTTAATCATGCTGTAACGTAATTTTAATTTTCAATTGCTCTGCATGTGGAATTTCAGATCGAAGAGTTTCCCACAATGAATTTATACCACGAAGGAATCCTGCAAGGCCCATACGGTGGACCGATGAAAACAGAGGATCTTATTGACTTCTGTCAATCCGCGCAGAATATTAAGAAGGACGAACTTTAATTTGTCTAAAATTGTTAGTTATATGTAAACCCTTCAATCCCAGGTCACTAGAAATCAATTGATTTGGTGCTTACTTTATCATCCAAATTCATTTCCATATTGGAGTACCTACATAAGCTTTACAAAAAAAATGAGATTCCAAATCCTTTTATTTATGAAAAACCTTTTATATTATAATGCAAATTGTTTTACTACAACCCAAGATTTATTTATTAAAATCTGAGATAAAGAATTTCGATATCCATAAAAAACAAAATGATTTTATTCGGCTTCATTTAGAAAAAAAGTAGCACGTGAAGCTTCGTTCGTAATCTTTTCCTTCACATAAAGTCTAAGGTTATTTACAATAAATTTAAAAACGCGAAAAGCTTTCCTTATTCGAATATCTAACCAGGAAATGACAGGTTATTTTATTTCTTTCTACTTCCGCGTCAAAAATGAATATTTTTGACCATAATAGTTTCCGTAGATGATTTAAAAGGTCACAATGACGCGATTGGCAATGTTTTGTGGTTTTGACCGAATTTTGGATTTTTTTTTGTGAATTGTGAATCCATTGGTTCAAAAAGGCCGTCCATTTAAAAATCCTAATCTTAACAACCAGTAACTAGAACAGGATTTTTTATGAAGCTATTATATGTCATTTTTACGACACTATACGCGATCCAATTGCATAATCAATCTAATCCTAAGGTGATATATATGTGAATCCCTAAGGCAATTGAAAATTGGGAATTTGATAATAATGAGAGTTGAATTCGTCATTGTAAAAATGTGAGAAGCTTTCTGCTGTGCTGTGGAGGCAAATCCACACCACCACGCTGCTGGACTGCTGGATGCTCATTTTGAAGCCAGCTTTGGGTGAAGGTAAAATAATACCTTCCTCACTTTGCTATGCTAAAACACATCCAAGCGGGACTATTGTTTTGAAATCTCTTAATTTTGACAAATTCTCT
>VNWX01002243.1:0-12608 GCA_009869905.1 Ceratophysella communis | reverse complement strand
ACGATGCTTAAGAGTTAAAGTCCCCTTGGAAAGTGAGTCTTGAAGTCGCCGTGGTTTGTGAGTCGTTTCCCTGTTGTATTCCTTAAAGTAATTTACAACTGAACTGGGACTGGAATTGGGCCTTAGCAACTGAGTTGTGTCTGGCCATCAGGGCCACTCAAAGTTTGGAAGAGTCTGACCAGTCCTGGAAGGAGAATAACTAAAATTTCACCTGACTTCTTTCCCAGAGCAACAGTTCCAACTTTTCTCCCCAAGCAGCTATCCATAACCCTCCAACTTCATTTACACTCGCCTTCTCCAGCCCTTGGTCATTACGACTTCCATTCGTATTTGCGTATATTCTAGGTGACTTTCCGCGCCCTCACAAAATCTCCAAGCTGACTGTGCGACGAAGGATGCGCTACCAGGAAATTCTGGGCATCGGAGGTTCCTTTACAGATGCTGCTGGCTTGAACATAGCTGCACTGAGTTATGGGGCTCAGGAAAATCTGATGAAGTAAGTCTGAGCGAGAGCTGGACGGCCTAACCTTAATATAATACACTGCGCCTTGTCGGAGCATGAACAGGACAGAATTGAAGGAGTCTATAATATCAAACACGTTTTCTGTAAGAAGGACATCGGGGTCTCTGTTGAGAGAAAGTCGGTGAAGAGAGACGGAGCGAGGGAGCTCGTCTTCCTCGCGAAATCCTCTGGACTGGCGTCCAATTTCCTTCGATATTAAATGTCACGCCGGACTGCAATGTATCAATCCTGTCCTGACCAGAAGAAACTCCTATAGTAGGACAGGGCCTTGGCCGAGCTCCGTTATCAGGCCCAGCATGTAGTCAGAAGTGTAGTCAAGCCCTTGATTTGGAAACACAGGTCATATTTCGGCGGCGAGGGAAACGACTACAGCATGGGCAGAGTTCCAATCGGCGGCTCGGACTTTTCGAGCAGGCCCTACACCTATGACGACGTTCCTTTCCCGGACACGAACCTCACTCACTTCTCTCTCCAACCGGAAGACTACACACTGAAAGTAAACATGTCCTTGTTTACTCTCGCTTCTGCTTTCTCCCGCTTTCACGCGCTCGTCCTGGGCCCAGGCCAACCTCCTCCCTCACTTCCTCTCCAACACATTTCACATAATCTCATTTCTTGTAAACTCATTAGGATCACCCTCTCCTTTCATGCTTCTGCCTAACTAGGTTAATTCCAACCTCCGCAGTCCTTCTGGCTCCGCTCAGCTTCGATGCACGCCCTCCCAGCGCTTCTGCAACCTCAAGTGCCATTTCATTCAACGGCCTACCTGAGATATCGCCGCTTCAGGTTGGACTAGTGCCAATCGCCTGTCGGTTCAGCACGGCAAAGGCAATCCGGAAACAGAAACAAAATACCAAACAAAAGTGTAAAATTACCAATTAGCCTGCTTTACGGCTAGCATCAAGTATAATAATCAGAACCAACTTTAGGTATGGGGTTAGGGCAAAGCATCGGTTTCCTTTGATCTCACATTGGAAAAGTAGGTTGAAATAGACAGCCTTGGAAAGGTTTGTTAAGAGGCATTTTTGCACATTCAGAACTCGTTTATTTACATGTGACGGAGATGTAGAAAAATGCAGTTTAAAAAAGCGCCCAAACATATAATATAAACAATTATTAAATTGAACACTGAACAGAACATGCCATACTTTCCGTTGCGGATATTCATAAACGACGCTTTAACGAATTCAAAGTATTGATTGTAACAGAGGTCAGATTTGTAAGCCCGGGCAAGAAACATGATTTGTTCTGAATTCTAATTTCCATTCCACTGCATCAGGCAATATAGTTTACACCCCTTAATACTTCAGTAGGTACTTCTGATGCTTTCGCATACGAATACCACGCATCTCACTGAAATCTCTAGACGGAAAGGTTAAATTTGATAAGCTCAGGGTTTCAATAACTGTGTAGCTCTGTTTTTGACCTGAATTAGCACGTTTACTTCCGCATCACTTACTTTCCCCATTGTCCAGGTTAAGCGGGGCTTGGCAGAGCTGGTGCTTTGTTGTTGGAAGATTATGTTATTTCGGGTTGTAATGGGGATTATTTGTCTCTGGTCGGTTCATTGCAGATGCCATACATGGAGTGGGCCCTTAGGCTGAGCGAGGGAAAGCTCCGTTTAGTTGCCTCTCCCTGGAGTGCTCCCGGGTGGATGAAGACGAACAAAAGACTGAACGGAGCTGGAGTACTCCGAAAAGAGTATTATCAAGTTTGGGCGGATTATTTTCTCAGGTAATAAGACCCTCATTTTCATATCTCCTCGTCTACTCCGCCTACTTCACTTTCACCAACTTTCACACTACCTACGCAGTCAGCCTAGCTCGCTTATCTGCACAGCGAGCTGTTCCCAGAACTTACCGAGAACAACATGTGTAACTCCTTATTCAGAAAATCCGGCCTAGTCTAAGTACTAGAGCAGCAGTACGCTTCGCCTATCTCTTTTGTGTATAGCTAAAACTTACACAACAATATAGCTTAGATGGAGATTAATTTATTTCACCCCAGCAGAAAGTATTATTTCTAAACAAAAGATACTTTCGGCAAGTATTTATTCCGCTTACACGACTAATTGATTAATCCTAGTTTCACCAACTTTCACACTACCTACGCAGTCAGCCTAGCTCGCTTATCTCCAGAGCGAGCTGTTCCCAGAACTTACCGAGAACAACATGTGTAACTCCTTATTCAGAAAATCCGGCCTAGTCTAAGCATTATAAATACACAGTATGCTTCGTCTATCTCTTCTGTGTATAGCTAAAACTTACACAACAATATAGCTTAGATGGAGATTAATTTAATTTCACCCCAGCAGAAAGTATTATTTCTAAACAATATACTTTCGGCGAGTATTTATTCTGCCTACACGACTTATTGATTAATCCTAGTACCTGTTGACAGGTTTATTCGATCCTACCGAAAACACGGGATTCCGATTTGGGCTGTCACAACGGGGAACGAGCCTTTCAATGGTTTCATACCCAAATTTCCATTTAATTGCATGGGTTGGACGGCAGCCGACGCGAGTAAGTGGATTGCTAATAATCTAGGCCCAACCCTTCGCTCAGCTCAGTCCGAGTTTGGCGATGTCAAAATCATAATGATGGACGACAACAAAGCCGTTGTTCCTACTTGGGCAAAAGAGGTGAGACCTTACAACCAGTCTTGATTTATAATTCCTAAACCTGTGCGTGTGCTTTTAAAATCATTATGATGGACGACAACAAAGCCGTTGTTCCTACTTGGGCAAAAGAGGTGAGACCTTACAACCAGTCTTGATTTATAATTCCTAAACCTGTGCGTGTGCTTTATCGGAATGCTGGAAATCCGTATAAAATGATGGATGGTGGCAGTGGAAATAATGTTGTCACTTTGGGTGTGGGAAGAACTCCAATTTGGCACTGGGGTTTCCCCACGTGAAATAGGTTCATATGCAAAGTAAATGAAGGCTTGAATTAAATTCTTTCGTTTCCCTGATTCTGTTCTGGTGGCTCTTTCCATTTTCACTTTCACTCTGTGTGTGTGTGCATGCGTTTGGCTAGACCACTGCGTTTTTCCCCGAGACTCAGGGAGAGAGCTGGGTTGAATGCTGAATTCCGGAATCGTGAGATATGTAAAACTCGGGGATGTCAAGGAATGAATATGAATGAATCAAACCTATCTCTGCCCTCGAAAAAGAGAGTGAATCTAATATACTATCAAGCGTAGTATTATGCTCACTGAATTTTCTCCCACTATTTTTGTTGTATTGTAGATTCTGGAGAATTCCGAGGCTTCCCAATATGTTAGCGGAGTGGGAACTCACTGGTATTTTGATTTTCTAACGAGTCTGGACGTGCTTTCCCGGTTCCACGCCAAGTATCCCGACTACTTCATCGTGCAGACGGAAGCTTGTCTAGGTACAGTTACTACTACATATATACTTTCACCGCACTCTCACCAGTAGTAGTACACCCACTACTCAAACATTTATCTCTACTTCTTCAGTCGAGATAGGCCGGCTGTATTATTGCCATCTAACAGACTCCGAGTCCGGAATCCGATTTTACATTTTGCCCGGGCCTCCTGCTCCAGTCTCTTTTTTTTTATAGGGCGCCCCGTGTCACGACTCAATTCGTTATATATGTACTCCCTGCCCACCATTTCATATTTCATATAATATTATTACAAAGTTGCGGACGTCTATAAATCACTTTATCGTTTATATAAATGCTATCCATTTCCACATCCTTCTCAGAGATACGAGCTTCGCATTTCCTATTCCGCTAACTGCTGAGGTAATGCAATCGGAAACTCCTTCCAACCAGCCTCACTGCACGGTTGCAAGTCTGGTATTCAGATTCAGACAACGGCAAAGCAATAAATGCTACATTCCTGAATTTAAAATATCTGTTTAGCCTACTTCTATTTCAAATACTTATATAACAAAGAGCTTTGGAAAAGTAAAGCGTATTCCTGTCTTAACGAGCGTCAGATTAGATTGAATATGATGTAGGTATTTCATTATCATAATGGAATTATCCTGTGCTCGAGAGGATACCTGGGAAATACCCATGGCTTACATTACTGGTGAAATCTACTCAATTTCTAATGGAGATTAATGATTTTTATTGAAACAGAAAAGCTTATGGCTCCCATTGCTTCCACAGTCGTATTACTCAGTAGCAAATTAACTTGTCGAAGCTTTTTTTTTACAGTGCGAATCCGGGATTGATAAACAAAATCAGTATTTAGTATTTTCTAATTAATTTTTAATTGAAACGAATATTCAATGTTGAAATGACGTGAAACTCGGAATAACGTTGCTCTGAAAGCCTAATGATTTGTATGAACTGTGCAGTGGTGCTCGACTGGTCGAGGGGTTGAGCGCGTGGGTAGACTCTGAAAGCAGGAAGAATTTGATTATGTATCCTAAGGTGATTCGATAACCATAAAGACGGATTTTCACTTGAGCTGATCTTGGCTATTACTCTAATAGCCGAGTTGAAGCGAAGAGAGGTAAATAGTTTCTTCCCTGGCGTATTAGCCATTATTTGCTGTTGGGAATGGAGTCGAGAAAGTGGGTATGAGCAGAGAAGAAGCCGGAATCTCTTTGCCTGGAATTGATTCAATTAGCTGATTCGATTCGGGGCTTCAGGTAAAGGTAACCGGAAGGTATCTACGTGGCTGTGTGTGTGGCAGCGGAGAAGATGCGGAGGAGTCTCTCTGCCACTACTGCTCGCTCCCACTGGCCCTTCCATTAATGTCCGTGGCAGAGAGGCAGACGAAAAGAAAAGATCTCAATTATCAAAAATCTTAATCTGATATGAACTTTTTCAACTTCTCTCGTCCGTTCTCCTCCCAGTTTCTGACTCTTCTCTCCTTTTTCTGGATCAATTTCCAGGATTCACCCCATGGGAATTGGAGAAAGTCATTCTCGGAAGTTGGGAACGAGCTGAGATGTATCTCGGGGCTATCATAAACGTAAGTTTCCATCTTATTTCCCCTTCTGCCTCCACTTCCTCCTCAGCACGAGCCTTCGCCTCCGCGCACTTCAGCTCTCCACCAACATTTTCTCATTCAACTCTTGTTTTCATCCAATGTTTGGAAATCAGTAAATTGAGGAGCTGGACTATGCCATTCCTGTCTCGAGCTCTGGCTCGGAATGGACGATAGACCACGTGAATTATCCTCTGTTCCCAGTCTAAGACAGGCTGGCGGAGTTGGAGGTATGTCTCCTCTCCGTCCCATTCGCATTCCTCGTGCCGTTCTCTCCTCGAGAAAGCAATGTAGAGGAAAATGGTCATTGGGCCAGCCAAGCATTTTAGATCTAATCTCTATGGTTTTATATGAGTGCTAAATGTCGGATGCTGGAGAGAGTCTCAATCTGAAAAACTTGCTCAACTTTTCTCTCCAACCAACTTTCACTCTCAATATTATTCTGTGAGAATCGTCCGTTTATGGGCCTCCGTTCATATTTCTCCTAACCTGAACCCAGAAAACTTCCTAACTTCTTCTCATTCCTCCACAGACTTTTAATATAATACACTTTAAATTATTGTCAAACTTGAGTCAACAGCTATACTCCCAATATCCAATTAAACTCGTCGCCTAGTCTGGCTACGTGCGCCAAAGTATGACCGATTCACCTAGTTCCGTCCATCACGGCTGACCTTCCAATTCCAATCAGGAAAACTATTTCAGAAAGTAAAATATCGACACGCGAAACTCATAAGTGCGTGCAAAAACTATGTCAAAAGTAGCCAACTATGAGCTGAAGCAGCAATCGAACGTCGAGTCGTGGTATAATACTGCTAAAATTCGGAATGCGAACAGCCCGCGGTATCTCATTGTAGAATTAATTAATTTCCGAGTGAGTGACCTGAATTGAGGATGCCCACAAAGGGCTTGCCACAGGATACATTTAATAATGCTTAGCAGAGTTCATTAATTGATCCAGATAAAAGGCTTGGGAGGATATGTGAACGGCTGAGACGCGAGATGAAATATGAGCAGATTCATCAAGATCCCAGTTTCCTATAAAGTATTCTGAAGTTTTGAGAGGAATGTGAACAGAGGGAATCCATCAGCCCGTACCTCAAGGCAGTGAAATTAGGAAGAGGCGGCTGAGAAGCGTGACATTGTCGAGATTAATAGATCACCTGGAGAGCAAGGATATAATGAGTGATTCTCAGGGGTGTTATTAGAAGCTTCAGATTCATGATTCCACCCCTAGCTCAGAAACGGCAAGTGCTCGATACAGACAGGATCTCCGGGAGCAGCGGCAGAGGCATTTGTCATTTCGCTATCTTGTCGACGACCGAGTGAGTTTTCCATATTTCGCTAACTCGGTCTCTATGGTTTGCTTAACATTGCAGGACATGAGAAATTGGGTGGGAGGATGGATTGACTGGAACTTGGCTCTGGACCTCCAGGGTGGTCCCAACTGGGCCAAGTGGGCTGCTGATGCAGCCATTTTGGTCAACCCGAAGACTGATGAGTTCTTCAAACAGCCCATCTACTACGGAATCGGCCATGTGTCAAAGTTTGTCCCACCGGGCTCCGTCCGAATTGAAATGAGTGGAGAGCTGCTGCCCAAGAATTTGCAATCTGTTGCATTCCTCCGACCTGATAATGGAACTGTGGTCGTCTTTCTGAATAAGTCAGTCTGCTTTCTTTTGCCTAAGCTTTGCAATCCGCTCCCTCAAGCTCCTTTCTTTTCTCTGTCTCCGCAAAGCGGGATTATCCTATCGCCCGGGCTTTTCCCGACCAGATAGGGATTTCCTAGCCTCAGTCTAAAACCCTATCCTAAAATAAATACAAACGTATGCGATCTCCTACTGAAAGAGCCTGAACGCCAAAATTTGTACTTGAGATTCTGATCCTGGTTGGGTCAACAGATTTCGTGACTGAAACCACTTGTGTAAACATCAAGTGGTCACAGAAGGCTATGCTTGGCTTCAAATCTGCGGCTCTTCAGCCTTAAAAATTAGCCTCAATCCCCGATTCACAGATCAGATATATCAGCGAGCAATAATACTTTTGGGATAACGGAGTTATTGCTGCTGGGCGTAGAAGCATCAGGCCCAGCAAACGGCAACATATTTCTCCAGGGCAAGACAAATAGTACGGAAAGCCTGGTCCGTTTCATTTGTGCTCTGACGTTGACGGCTGGACGAGATTGGGAGAAATAGGAAGGGTTTCTTAATTGAGTTTCCGATTGGGGAGCGTCTCCACGTGCCCGCGTTTATGAAGAAGCTCCGGTTTGTAGCAGAAAGCAGAAGTCCAACTCAAGCGTGAGACAGAGGCCAGTGATGAGCCTCATCAACCTTCCTCATCAATTGACTTCCTCTCCACAGACTAGCCTGTAATATATTGCTAAATACCAATTTCAGGAAACAAGAAGGACCCGAACTCAATGTCGTTGTGCTTACCTTTCCCCTGAAAGTCCGAAAACAGGCTTCCCCTAGAAAGCATTGTAATGCCCTCTTAGTCCTTACCCATAAGTAACGCGAAAATTCGTAGCGAATTATCGTTAATTTGATTTTTAAATCGGCCATACCAAAACCCAGCCAGAGTGAATAACTCGTAGTTTCATCTCTTAAAATTTATGAGATTGACGAGGATGACGCGATCTTGCCACCGGGTAAATTTTAGACTCGGCAAATCAAATAAATATCTTGAACGAAAAATGAGTGGGCTCAATTGTCACGAGATGCTCAGGGACAGTGTTTGGTATACTGCGTTGAGAGAAAATAAGAAATGGTTTGTCCAGTTACCCTTTCATCCCAATTACCATTATTTACTTGGATCCAGTCCCTGCTTCCCTCCACATCCGCATTCTTCTCGCTTATTGACTTGAAGGGCAGCGTACTTGAACGTGGTGGAACGCGTGTCCGGCATTTCAGGACTCTTCATGAAATGCTTATTTATTTCTCGTCTTCCTTGCAGACTGTCGTATGATGCCAAAGTCTCTCTGTATGATGAGGACAGGGGGAGTTTATTTCTTCAAATTCCAGCCAGATCGATACAGACCCTTGTTTATTGGTAGCAGCCTTTCAGACATCCAATATGTCTCCCAACGACAAGAAAAATTATTCCGACTGCAGCAGTCAACAAAAATCCTCAGGGCCTTAATTCCGGAATGTGAGATGAATATGGGAGTGAAAGCAGGAGGTAGTGAAATGTAATAACTTATTTGGCAATCCGAAGCCAAAACGTGTGTATCCGGTTCAAAGGGAAAGCAAGCTGGAGTCAGAAGGACGAACAAAAGCGGTCGCGAATAAGAAATATTATTGAACCTCAATAGCGTCTTGGATACATTCAATGGAAAATTCCAGGTCGGAAGCAGGAAATCCAAAGTCTTGATTATAATTAAGCCAAACGTGTTCAAAGCAAAAATGCAATTACATGACAGCTGAAGTATTTTGTACAATATAACGCCAAATAAGCAGACGACTGTTATTTGTTTTTAGAATTATTAGGCATGCTCCTGCTCAACTAGGTATCTACATTATGTACTACGTATTATAAGTTATTGTATGATATGAAACTCAGATTTTACAGTAGGTATAGAAATTATGCGCAAAACGTATGCCCTTGAATATTTATTTTCTACATTATTTAACCTGACATTTTGCTTTGCAAAAGCGGTATATTCACTCGATGTTCAACTTGGAATATTAGAAAAATAATATTGTGCTGTAAGCCGCTGGCCGACCTGATGAATCAGAGCTGGACTGAGTGTATTTACCGTTCGATTTTAATTACGATCGATGATAAGGATTGCTGTAAACTATTTAAATATAATTAAGAAAGACACAGTTTTATGGTTGTTTTGTTACAAATATTTAACAATGTATAAATTAAAGAGCTGCAAATTATGGAATATTTATACAGGCACTTTTAGTTTATGCAGATTGAGCTGGAAGCGTTGAAACAGTAGCATTATTGGTCAGTCTCTTAAAGAGTACGCCTGCCTGAGGAGGATGTTAGTGGCAGTGCTCCGTTAGATCCACCACAACAGATCGCCTCCATCCAAATATAAAGTAACCAACTCCAGCACCCATTGCCACGGCCAAGCAGAGCCAAACGTTGTACGTCATAAATATTAGCATAAGGAAGTAAGAAATCACGAACTGGATAACGTGAAGCAGCGTTTGAACCACATGCATTGAGCTAAACATCTTGAGCCTGAAAATAGTCAAATAATAAAATGATTTAGGTATACCAGCTCGGAAAATCGCGTCGCGTTGGTGTTGGTGGACGCCTGCTAGATATTCTGGAATAACTTACTGCACTACAGTCTGGGTTTCACGGACATTACTGCCGTTCTCAAGAGGCACTGTGATCGTATTGTACGAAATGGCTTTTAGATGAAGTCGATGGAGGTACTCTCGGAAGAACTTTAGCGCTTCGTAGACCACAGCTAACAGAAAAATAATGAGCAGTGACCCAAGCAAGCTGCCAATATCAGAAGTTTTCCAGAATTCAAACAAAATGGTTTCCGATTTCCCAAAGTGGAAGGACATCTAAAAAACAAAGTAGGTGTTTAGTATTATTTTTCTGCCTGAAACCTTAGTGTTGGCAAATACTATGTACCTATGATTAGAAAACTCTGATGACGGGTCAAATTTCAAAATAAACTTACGCTCATCATGCTGCCATGGTCCATTCCTCCGGAACCTGTCGCATCCGTCGTTTCTCCGCCATGATCTCCGTGATCCATGTTTAGCGTCCACCAAGGTCAACTAACTGCCACAGTTGGTAGAATTTGACTGATGAGCAGTGCTGGAATATAACTATAGTACCTAGCTTTAACTCCTGTAGCTTTGACGCCTAATTTCAAGGAATTTGAAATCCGTTGTACTTTATTGACTGTTCGGGAGGACTATTATTGGAGTAATGATATGATATAAAAGTTCTATGTCTACAGCTGCACGTACCACAGAGTTACTCCCCCTTGTCCTCTCCAAATATATAATGATGAGTTAACTTTGCGTCTATGAGCACTTCACAGTCGGAGATAGAAATGCCACACATGGAAATCATCAACCACTTCTGCAGTTAAGCTATGGTCGTCTAGGCCAGTACCTATCTGTCTGTAGCCTACGAAGATTCCCTATAAAGTTTTCCAGTTCCAGCTCCAGCTCTCCGTCGTTTTATTATCTTTAAATAATTAGGCTTAGTTGGTAGTCAATCAGTCATGCTCATCGAAGTTTTATGCCTGAGCGTGCTATACCGAGCATGCCAGGAGCGCAGTACCACAAACAGATTTTCCCTATGGAAATCTGTGCGCATTGTTAATCTTAATTCAGCCTGGCAAACAAAGCTTTTAGCTCAGATAGGTGTACGGAAATATATGTATGGACACGTAATTGTATTTTAACGACAAAACTGAAAGATATAGAGCTATGTGGAGTTTATTTGCACTTTGTTGGGTCTAGGTACCTGTCTCAATATTATTGCTACTGTTTAAAGCGTAAATTACGGTATACCACAGCTCTGTGATACACTATGACCACGTCCCGGCTTGAAGCCTTTTCCAAAAGGCGTCGTCATCCTTTACCTAACGGTGGCTGTAACAGTGATACTCAAATACCTCCCTGCAATAAACAGTAACCGATTATTGGAAATTTGTTATCGTTTCTTCAATGCAGATAGACACGCACACCTGAACAGGTGAAATTTGAAGTACGGAGCCATTCAAAGCTTTATCTTGGATTTACTTTAAAAACTAAATTCATGGATATTATTTCGAATTAGTCATGAAAAGAGTGGTCATCTATCTAACTATGGAGCGGGCTATTTAAATACTCTGGCATTCGACTTTTCAACTCGATAACTGCACACAATAGTGTGACGGCATCGTGTTTGTGTAACAGGGCATTGTAGTTTAGAGAACAAAGTCCGATCTTTTACCCTGACGTGTAGGCATAGTTATCTGGGAATCCCGAATTACAGTTTATTCACTTCAGCAGATAATTCAAATGCAAAAAAATGTTCGATATAATTCCTAACAGCCCCCGGGATTTTTGAAATCTATATCCACTGACTTAAATATGTCTAAACTAAATCTAGTGCTTCCGTGAGAACCGGTCAAAATGCTTTACGTTGCGAGATCTACTAGCCTGAATTACTAGGTAGTAGGTAGTAGGTATGCAGTAGCTACGATTAGGAGAAGCGCCGGGAGATTAAAGCTTCGCCTAAATCTACAGCATTTACGACCATTTCAGGAATTCACTATTTAATAATATACATGATACGGAAAAGCTTTAAAGTATGAAATGAGTTAGTTTGGCATATTGATTTTACTAAACAAATCAATTTGATTTAAATCCTGCGACCATATGTACTACTGCGACATTAGAGACTTGTGAGTAAATGCGACAATAAAATTCGGTGATTTAAGCAAGAGGTAGTAATTAATGTACGGGAAAATAAACAGAAAATTTTAATTAGAATAGATATGTAGCTTTCATGTCTTTCGATTCTGATATGATTTAGTTCAAGAGTAAAAGAGTGATTTGGGTTAGAGTTAGGGTTAGGTCGTTAGGTGGGAACATTATCTTCAACTCCGCTCGATGTAGAGTTCTATAGGGCAGGGCTGGCAGTAAGCGGTAAACCATGCTGAAGCTGAACGAATTTATTTATAGCATTTGCTCTCAATCTCAACGTGACCTTTCTGTGTCATCCAAAGCACTCATCCATTCCCGACCAGACATTTTAAAATCTTAATAGGGTCGTGTCGGTCTATAAATGTGAGCATTATCTCTCGAGCTGAAACTAAAGGGTCCAGTGCTTGTGTTGTGCTTGTGCTTATAAAAATATTTCGAGTGAAGTACACACACACATGCATTAGCAATGCGTCATTTGTCAAAGAGAAAGAGAAGCATTCAGCTCATAAATTGTTCATTGTAGCTCCACGAACGACCACGACACGATTGCACAGTTATCGATTTTCATTACAACATCCTCAGTACGTAGCATTAAGTCGTAGAATTATTTAACACAGGCTGTAAATATGCTGTTTCGTGGCGAAATTTAAGAATAACATAAGTGCTCATTACAGTCAGATAAGTTTACAGCAAGAGTAACGTGCGAAAGG
>VNWX01002242.1:0-12611 GCA_009869905.1 Ceratophysella communis | reverse complement strand
CGACACCTCAATTAAGTTTTCTAGTGTAAATAGCGGTAATAACTTTAGATGCTCGGAGGGTGCATGCCGTACCCTGTGATTCTGTGAAATACCTGGTTATCCGTTCCATTATTAGTAGATCGTAGAATTTAGCATTATGCCATTTATAGTAGAAAAAACAAGTCGCTTTTGTTATGTATTACTTACTCAAGAATTAGCTGCATTATTATGACCTTCTCGTGAGATTTGCACAGCACGTCGTTGTTCAGTCATTTTGATCTATACCCTCATTTGAAACAATGATAGCGCATATCATTGAAGTCCCTTATTTATTTCTGTCTGCCAGTAACAGGTACACAGAATTAAATTAAGGCAGGTAATTATAGAAAAAACAAGGAAAAGCACGCCACGCGTTATCACAAATTCCCAGAACAAAAACCTCTTTACCTTATCTCATTCTGACAAACGTCACGACTTAACAATAGTATTTTTCAAACCTAATTGTAATAGCCATCAGGAGTCATGTGTAATTGTAATACCCTATGACACATACCTGATGAGCTTGAGATTTTCTAATATTTACCAAAACCTCATGTTTAGAGTCTTATCATAAAAGTATGACTAGCTACATGAATTACTAATCAGGAAAGTCATTGTTGGGTAGTTTCTACAAAAACAGGAGAGACTGACAATGACAATTATGAGCTGCCACACGAGCGTCAGACTGAGATAATGAGGTTTTTGTTTACAGAAGATAAGCTGTGAGTACCCCTACCCCAAACGCTAATTCGATGATATTTTGATGCCCACTTGACGTATATAAAATGAATTTTACGAAAATCTAATCGACGCATAAATTTATTGAATATTTACTATTTTAAAATTATAACGCTCTGCCTTGCCAAAAAGTCAGTCCAGCGGAAAATGAACTAGCCGGCCCATGCGTCAGACTCTTTCGCCTGGGCTACGAATTAAAAAAAACACTGCCAAGCCAAATAACTTACTCGCGCATCTCATCAAATTAATTCGTAAAATTCAATTCAGTTCAATTTGTAATTAAATATGCGTCAAAAATGTATTGTATTCCACAACCCTGTACTCGTTCGCAAACTGTTTACATTCTGTCCTGACATTAGCATACAATTATGTAATGTATTTTGTTGTGACACATTTTACATCTTGAACGTATGCAAAGGTGATGACCCTGACTCCCTTAACAGATATAAAAGTACACGGCTATATGTTTGGGAAGACACCCTTAAGTAAAATAAGATTAAAGACGTGATCTGTGCGATTTCTTAACTCAAGTTTGTCTGACCTTTACCTATATTCAAATCTCTGAAATGGTCATAAAGCTGCAGAAGTAGACTAATGTACGTGTAAACTGTTATTAGTGACGACAGTCATCAACAACTGACGCAATTTTCAAAACCCATTTAAAATTTACATTGAACGTAATGTAGCCCAATTAGTCAGTGTATAGTAATAATATATACCTTTTGCGTCTCATCAATGCATTATTCAGTTTAAAAGTTAATTACCAAAAATGTGTTTCCTTAAACGGTTCCTAACAAAATGCATAAGGGGATTATCCGTACTAGTTTAGTTGGTTCACTTATTATTTTACTCT
The DNA here is from genome assembly GCA_009869905.1 of Ceratophysella communis. NCBI lineage: Eukaryota > Metazoa > Arthropoda > Collembola > Poduromorpha > Hypogastruridae > Ceratophysella > Ceratophysella communis. The sequence goes on along the minus strand of VNWX01002242.1, from coordinate 11,002 downwards.
CAAAAGCTTCGATGCTAAATGTTGTTATTTTATTAACTATTGTAATTTATACGTGACGTACGTAAACTCCGTTGGGATCTCATGCCGTTTATATACTGGATAATGAGTTGAAATAACAGTTTTGAAAAATAAAATGTATTCAAAATATTACTAAACCTTAAAGCATTATGTTCTCATGCTAAAATTTGAAGCTAATTTGAATTTTTACTGTTTAAAACAAATGTAGCAAGCTATACCCTGGATAGACTATAGACTGTGTAATATTGTTTTAAACACGGAGTTAAATGTTACAAAAAAAAGAGACTGTGAGTTACAAGTTACAATTATTAAGCTATACATTTTACGTGTTTTACGTGTAAGTATTTAATAATTCATTCAGAAAGGCTCACACACAATATATGTAACACAAAAAAATAAGTGTGTCAACGGCTTCATTTTGTATATTATAAATTATAATGTGTTTGGACATACCGTTACGTTTATTTACCAACAAGTAGTAGTTTTAATGTAGCATTGTTTTTTGTTTTGTTTTTGTATTATATACGCTGTATAGAAAGGCTCTAAGGTCGTTGTTGTACTAACGTAGTTGTACGGGGGTTTGATAAATAAATAGTACCTTTTAATTAGTTGGTAGTAATTGGTTATTATACAATTGTGTAATACTGAAATGTTTAACAAAACTGCAGAGACAAGAAGTGAAGGCAAAAATTCACATTGAAATAGCGAAAAAAAAAATGATGAATAAAGAAGTAGAACATTGTTTCTTTTTCCCTTGGATATTTTTGGGTTTGTCTGATACGAGTTCATTGTTTTATTTACGTTGTACAATGGAATTGATTCAGTACGCGCAGCTATTTACAATTAGTAGTTTGGATTTTTATCGCAGCAAAGGCTAGACTATATCATTTGGCTTCCTGTTTTGGTATAGCGCATAGGGTGAAGTTTGCGTAATCGTCTCTAAATCTTAATTGTAGAATTTATTAACAATGTTGATATTGTTTTAAATATTTGAACCATGTGAGGCTGGTATAGGCAATTATTTTAGTTTGTTCGCCTCCTTGGAATTTGGCGCACTTTCGAGCGTCTTTGCAAAATGGCTGAAAATAAAGCTAGGTACACAGGTCTAGCGAAAAACACGAATACAGCCAACAGTAGCTACAACAAAATCGCGATCGCACATGTCTCAGCAAAAATCAATGTCATCCGAATACGATTTATAAATATTTAGTACCATCTCGATAGTAAAATTATCAAAAATTAAATGAATCACGCTATACCCATCAAAAGATGACACAGCTATATAATATGCGATAGGTAATACCTTCGCACAAAGCAGCATTAAAATTCACTACAAGCGACTATCATTATATGCACAAAAATTTCCACATAAAGTTCCATACATTTAATTTTAATGTTATTTCATAAGCTTATGCATAATCGTTCAACATTCCGTAGGAAAACTAAACGACCACACTACACCATTAAACGAGACCTATTTTACAGTACATTTTCCTCGTTAAGTAAGTAGTACACACAAATCTATAAATGTGGTCGTGGCTGGCTAACAACATAACATCACATATGGCTGAGACCTTCTATTGGCTCAATTGGCTTCCTGTCAAGGTGTGCAAGAATAACAACAAAAGCTCGTAGCCAGTTTCCCTCATTTCCATTTCACAACACAACAATTGAATGCACTGCTGCATAAATACTATAGCTGATAGCTTATAAAAGTAAGCCTATCCTTTATAAGCTTGAATTCTCTCTGCATTTCCTTGTTTGATGAAACAAACTTTAAAGCATCGTGTTGTGGAATGAAATGTTGAAGGGAATTAGGAAGTAGTCAAATCATTAAAATTGGCAAAACAACAACACAAAGTCCAATGCTCTTTTTATTCAGTGTACCTAACTCGTCNTAAAATTGGCAAAACAACAACACAAAGTCCAATGCTCTTTTTATTCAGTGTACCTAACTCGTCGTGTCCTTATTTGATTAGCATATACCGTATATACACAGCAAAAGCGGCTTAAATTATAAATGTTTGCTATAGGCTGCAGTCCTAATTCGAAATAGAAATATACCTAGGTAGTACCATAACAATGACAGACCCATCGTTCTCATTTTGTTTTGGTATAGCTATATGCATGGATGTGTGCTTTACTTTACCGTTAATGCTCGTTTTTGCGCAACCCAAATTGCATATAGTAGACAATTTAGCAAGGAGTGAGTGCATTATGGATGAATAATAAATATGTTTACTGTTTACGTCTGTCTAATAGGATTAAATTCCGTATAAATGAGGCGTAATGAGTCTCTTCGATCTAAGGCTGCTTGCTTGATGAGTTGGATTAAGGCGGTATTTAAAAATTGCTTTAAAAAAATTAATGCGGTATTTAAAAGTTGAATTCCGCACATTTAAAAATGCAAGTTCAAAAAACATTTCTTGAATTAGTATGGTTTGGGTCTCCAAAACTGCATTGCATCGGTCAACTAATCTTAAGACCTTAACACCAGCCTGCACCGCGTGCCCTAAATTTGCGAATTTTTACGTTTACAGTAAAGTTTCCCTAATCTTGCATTACCGTAATGTCGTGAAGTTAAATAAGCTAAAGTCCGTCATCGTCATCTAAATCTTATAAATATTTTGAATGGACGAGTTCATTCGATCTATGAGTCTTATCTTCAGTTAAGTATACACGCGTTACGTACTTGGGTTCACATCACATTTCGATGTCACGTCGCCTCAATTTTCGTCAGAGCTTATTACATAGGTACGTAATGTACCTCGCTAAACTATTATGAAAGAGTTTTCCGTGTTATAAAGACGAGGCAATGTGCTTTGTGCTCAAATAAATCTCTATTTATAAACTGCTGAATACTCAGGGAAGAGAGTGCCAAGTGCCAATTTCACTTTGTCGTGACGCACAGCGTGTTTTGCTCTAATTAGAAAAATTTAGACAAAGCAAAGGGCTTATTTCTTCCATTTCCTGAATGACTTGAGCCAGCTTATTTATTTATTTTAAACAACAACTAATTATCTATTATGTCACGTATGCAAAAAATATATATAAAATCACATGGATTGCATATTGGTGCGTAAGGTCATTGTATTTGCAAATATATAGAAAAATCGCGAATTCACGTCGATAATGCTTATTCAGTAGGTTTACCAGTCAAGCTGGAGTCAACAAGGAAAAATATAACCAGACCAAACTGGAGTAATCTATCGCCAAGTTTCGAAAACAGACAATAAACAAGATATAAAAATGGTCTCGTATTCATTTCTTGCATTGATTCGCACACGCAGTGTTTTCCAATCATTATAACCAAAATGCATACATACGAAGTGGTAAACAAACGTTCTGCTTTCTGCTCGGTTCGATATGTATTATCGTGTTTTATGGGCCACTCACTCCCAGGATTGAGAACAACATCAGCTCAGAGTCCAGGGTCCACTTACGTTTTAACAACAAAACAGTGCTTATGTGATGTTTAAATCACGTAGCCCAAAGCCTATGTAGTATGGTATTCTGAGCTGACTAAAACAGGCCTTATGTTTATATTAACAGTTATTTTATTTTTATTTACAGTTATAGGCGTGTCGTAAAAATCTTTATGGTTTTTGCTTTTGAAATCAATTTTTGTTATTTGTGATGCATTTTTAAAGACATTTAATTAAAACTATGCGTCAGCACTGATGATCAGGAAACCTGCGTCGGGATCTACAGCAGAATTTTAATGCTTATTTACTTATTAAATTTGGCATGTATTATGTATTGTGTAGAATTGGTAGAACAATTTTAGTTTTTCAAAAAAAGGAAGCCAACAGACGTACAGACACACAGACAGATACAGACAGACAGACAGATACAGACAGACCCGCATATTTGTGCAAAAATCGAAAGAAAAAAGCTGTACAATTATAGGCTTTCTCAGTTCGTTTCGTGTCAGCATACCCTTGATATTCACAAAATGTCAGCTTCGAAGGAAACAGTATAAATAGCCTGCAATTATCACGAAAAAATAGATGAATTTATTCCTAGGTTTTCCTTAAAGTAAAATTGGAAAACATGTTGTTATCAAACCGCATTGTCGCCAATTATAGGTCGGTGGTACAGCTCTTTTTTCGAGACACTTTAAGGACAAAACAAATATTTTTAGATCAAGTTTATAAACAAGGCATTTAGCTATTTAGCAAGAATCGATACATTTTAAATATTTATTTAGTTAATCTAGTAATCAGAATCACGTAAGCCTAAGTTCATCCCGACGTAAGCTTAGTAAAAATATGGGTTCACTTTAAATGTTTTATTTATTTAGAGCTTACATAAGCTTGTTATTTGCTGAAGTGTCCGGATTTCGAATACCGGTAGAATCTTCTAGAATTAGCATTCGATTACAGGTTATCCATAACTCATCAGGCATGTTTACACCTTGTGTGTCTATGTCTATCCTGACTTTCCCCGGATCCCGATCCCGCCAGCTCCGTGTCTACTAGGATAGGAAATGTCTGGAGCCTGGAAACACCCTTTCCTGTCCTTTCCCAAAGTCGTCAGTCGTCCTGACCTTCAACTCTCCGAACCAGGGCATACAGTTTGTTGGGCTTCAAATGAATTCGCTCTCATAACATGGAAAACCCCTTCTCGTCTGGCACACAAATAAGATGGATCGATATATTCTAGAATATTACGTTATAAATAGATCAAACACATAATTATTACGCGGAATGATATACCTTTCTAAAATCTGAAATGATCACTCAGCCTCCGCGTGCCCTACAATAACTGGAAAAACCTAAAATTAAAAAAAGTTCGTGTCGAAACTTTTGTTTAAAAAAAACTTCCTTTTCTAAACAGAAATGAAAATTTTGCACTATTTTCGCTTTGAAATCGCCTGCAAGTTGCAGCTTTATTTAAATTAAATTTCAAGCTGATTTAGCCTTATACATACTCCAAAAAGTACCATATTTATTTCGACAGGAATTGTATACACGTGCGTGCGTCCTACTGATATAAATAATACATTATATTTATTTGCGATATAATATTACAATCAGGTCTAACCCAGACTAACTTCCGTTCTAATGGTCATTCGATACAATATCATCGTGGTTTAGGTTGCCCCTTGTCTACCACTATTATTCCTGTAGCGAGTCTGCCATGTCATTCCAGATGTGCCAAAATTATAACGCTACATTTGATTCTAACGTCTATGCGCAAAAATATTATGTTAGTTTTACCTTGTTTTGTTAGCTGAAAGCTTTTGTTGTTACGGGTTTGTATGCAAACTAGCTTGAATTGGGTTGGGCTCTGAAACTCGTTCGGGGAAGCCGCATTTTCGGGATTGCATTGTAAACTGTTTTATTGCCATTTTGCCATCAGGCAAGCCATAGACGTCAAGAATCACGTTGCAAACTCATGGAATAACACGGGTATCCTCCGCTTTGCCATGAAGCCGCATATTCGGGGTTGCATTGTAAACTGTTTTATTGCCATTTTGCCATCAGGCAAGCCATAGACGTCAAGAATCACGTTGCAAACTCATGGAATAACACGGGTATCCTCCGCTTTGCCAAAAAAATGCAGACATTTATCCAACTTATGTATATGTATGCAGAATACGATTGGCCTAACCCAAGCCAAAAGGTAAGCAATGGAAGATGAACCAAGAGGAGGAGGACTGAAACAAAATTGGCATGTGGACGGATGTATGGGAGCCTGAGAGATTTGGTTGGTTTCTGGCTTGGCCAAAATAATCGATCTTTTTCGTATACATATAGGAGGCATGTGCAAATTTTTCGCGATTCGCGACTCGAAGATAAAACGAGACTGCTTGGCTCTAGGCAAGTCAAGTGAAACCCTACCGAAAGGAACATGTATTCACAGCTTTAAGGTAGTGTTTCAGAGATTCGAAAATGCAAATGCAAAAGCCTGAAGATGGGCGAAAATGCTTTTGGCTTTGAAGCATTAGCACAAATTAAAAAAATTCAATAGAACTATCCAACAATACTAAAAATGCAAATATAGCTAAACGCTTGTTTTTAAACCTGATTTCAAGGGAAATTCATATGCGTTCACAAATAAATTACTCTGCAATCTGCAAACTAACGAACGATCTCCCCCTTTTAATTTTTATGCTTCTGTTCTCAAATATTTAATTGTATTTCTAAAACCGCCTTAAGGCAATATACCCAGTCCTTTCATCAATGTTCGGAGCACAAACCTGTATATCTACGAACAAAATTTTGCAATTAACATTTCCGTGCTACACAGACCGTACCGTGCCGCAGTGCCACATAACATTCAGTATGTCCCATTACCCTTTTCATCCCACATTTTTGAAACGCTACGGACAAGCCACAGCCAATCGCCTGGCAAACTCGCAAAAAATTAGTACACGGGTAAGAAATTTGCTTTGCCAAAAAAATCAGGGCTTAATAGCTACGTTAGTTTATGTATGCACTGTGCACGTGTAGTAGTACTACAATATCCCGAGCCCGAGACATCGACGCATTAAACAATTTGCACAGCTAAACATAAAAGGGGTAAGTGTTGTATAACGTTCAGTATAGGAAAACAACGCATTTTAAATGTTGCTATATATTACTATCGACCACTTACGGCTCAGGGACAAATGCGGACACGGGGCAGAACAGACTAAACATTTTATAGCTATGTATGATTTCGCATTCGCTACGTCGTCGTCAATCGTCGATAAAGTTAGTTATATAGGTAGGTAGATGAATAAATGAATGTTTATCAATAGACAGAACCGGAGGTCAACTTAACTTTGTTTTCAGACAATCCTATGATTACCATATTACCTACGCATACCAATGGCATAACACTATCGACTATATACCTAAACTCCTACTACATGACACGGCAAAAACAGCCTGACCAGCGTGTTTACAAAATGTCAGAATATATATGGATAAACAAGGAAAGATCCCATGGACATGCATAAACCTAAAAGCTACATATAATGAAACAGGAAGTCTTCAATTGTAATCACAATGCCTACATGCCTTTTGTTACGGCTTACGACACATAAATATAAAATAAATGAGATACGAAGGTGAGTTAATTTGCAAATAAGCAAATTCAAATTAAGTATGAAATAAGCACTGTAAATGCAAATATATAATTCAAAGACACGGGGCTCATTTTACATGGTGAGCAGTATTTTTACGTATTTCGTTATGCCTTGCTGTACAGTGCGTACCAGGAACAGAACGAGAAAATTATACTTTTAATTGTTCTGTAACTTCAGTATTGAATTTTGTAAGGAAGCAACATTAGATGTAGCCTAAGCAATTCCAAACAGGATTACTTCAATACTCAATAAGAGGAAAATTTAAAGATTTTTGGACTGTTCTAATTACGCTCAATATAGTATGCATATGCATCCCTGCGATCAAACCAGTACGGAGTACCGCCCACCTCGATTTGCATAGACGCTCTTTTTATCCAGTCGAATTCGGCCGTAGAAGTTATATTTAATCACGCAAAGCAAAGCACCGATTGACGGAAATTTACGCCGTTGTATTGTAAAGACATCTTTGTTGAAGTATCCTAGGTGTTTAGACGCCAGAGCTTCTACGTGCTCCTTGAATGAAACTAGCTATCATCTATATAGTCGACCAAAACTAGAAACTAGTCCAAAACCAAGGTCAGGGCCCTATATTCGCCTAGCAACACATCCCGTATCTTAACTACCTAGTTTAGTATTGCATAAGAACTTAAGAACTTCTTCCGTACGCAATGCACACGGTTTTATTTACGTAACAAAGCTGGATTTGGTTTGGTGGACTATCCTTTGCATTAATTCGATGCTACTTTGTGTCTATACACATGTAGTTAATTCAATTTTACCACGCGCCTCCATTTTTTTTTGTTCATCTCATCCCCGTCCGTTTTAATATAATTAGTAGCGAACGAGTAAGTACAGGGTGGTGCGAAACCTTTTTGGGGTATAGGTTTCAATATACGCCGATATCACAGAATAACGTACGATAGTGCAAATTAAAGCTTAGCTCATTGGTGATCTCATGGTGCAAAAATATTTTGGATTTTATTAAAAACCACCGCTGCACAGCGTAAGAGAGAAAAAGTGTAGCCTTTTCCGGCTCGCGCTTTTCCCGAGCCGCTAGCAAAGAGCAGAACTCAGAGGCAGCAAGTTGATGGTGGAGTGCCATGCGGCGCATGGGATTATGCAAAGCGCAGGTGCTAATTAATTTTAAAATGCTACCTAATGGTCCAATATCGAACAATATGAATGGAAAGACACTCCAGACTATACCAAGCTAAACTAAATTTAGTTAATAATGGATGAATGCCCGTTTCGGCATCAAAAATCGGGAAATTGCCTATTGTATCTTATTTTGCGCTGGGCAGCGGTCATGTGTAAATAAAGTGGAAATATTATTACACAATGAGATCCCCAATAAGTTAAGCTTTAATTTGCGCTATCGTACGACATTCTACGATATCGGGGTATATTGAAACCTATACCCCAAAAAGGTTTCGTACCACCCTGTACTACACGACACGACATATGACCACTTAGGCCTTCGATTAGCGCTATTAAATAAGTTAGCTATCTCTAGAGTTAATTCATTGTATGCTTACTCGACAGTTTACATCCAGATTACATTAACTGATTTCCTATAAGACATCATATTACATAAACTCATCGTGTGCAAAATACATCTTGACTTAGCAAAATGTAGACTCGTGGTCGGGTCGGGATGGCATTGTAAACATAGATTTTGCATAATTTCCAATGTGTACTTTGCAATACTACGCGCTAAAGGCCCAATAATTTTGCCTGGAATCGCAGCTAGGTGTTTATTGATACCTTCAGTTTAAAAGCTCAGAAAATTCATCCACGTTAAATCAAAAGAACAACGATTCGCAAGGATTACTAGAAAATTCGCTTAGTTTTACGGGCGAGCTCCCTAATTGGCAAATTAAGGGTATTTTATAAAAGATAGATATAAGTGGACTCTCGTAAAAACGGTTGAATCGGATGATTACTGTATAACGACTAATCACAGCATTTTTAGGGCTACTTAAAAAACTTTTTCATATATTATAGGAATCTGGAAAAGCAAATCTTAACCACGCCATATTTCCAACGGAATTTCTGCAGAAATACGCCTACAGATATATAGTGCAGTGACCATATGAAACCGCAAAAATATGCTAACAAGCCAGCGTTAGCTGTTTAGACTAGAAATTTAAATATTCACACGTACACATGTGGTTCCAAATTCTCTATTTTATTTCCATGTATATTTACAAAATCTGGTTTTACTAGCATAGCACTTTGCAAAATCTAAGCTAAGCCAATCCACCATTCGTCCGGTCCGTGCAATTTTTTTTGGTCTCCTCTCCTATTCCTATATATATACAAAAGCGGAGTCAAGGGCATCCTCACAGTTTACTTTTTGCACACATAAACTAGCCAAGCTCATTTACAACAGCATGTAACACGTTCATTGTGTGTGAACAAAAAGTAGGGGTATATTTAGGTCTAATGCCTATAAAGTATAGCTTATCAACAAAGCTTACATATTCCACTTTACACCGACTAATATTTGCACAAAACCTACACACGGGTTTTCATACTTACATTTTCTACGTTTATGCCTATACCTTAGGAGTTATAAGGCTTTTGTATGCTTTTGGCTTAGCTTACTTGTGTACAAATCACTGATTTTTTTTTAGAAAACTTTATGTAAACGAACAAGCATATACCAACAGAGATTGACGCAATTCGCAAAGCCTAAATTAGATAGCTTCGTAATATTTTTCTTATAGTGTTCTGTTTCTATTACGCATAGCCAAAACGTCGTACAGATAAGGTTCATAAATGTAAATGGGCAGTTACATTGGCCAAAGGAGCCAGATGAGCTTTATGGATTGATTGGCAGCCAAAGCAGCGTCCTAGGGTTTAACCTTTAACTATAATTAGAGCCATAAATAAACTCCCCTATTGAGTTGAACCTGTTAGTCAACATCAACTTTCCATTTATATAATTTTTCAAATGTAAATACAAAACCACTTTAGGATCTGGAATGGATCTGGGCACAAAAAAAGGCACGTGTGGGAATTACTATAAATTAGTAACTGGTATATGAATTATTACAAATGCGCACATGTTTTGTTATAGTTTTACAGTTTATAGTAAATATTTCATTTTGGCTACACAAAGCAATTTACGACACCAGCGCTTTCCCAATACCACCCCAAATATTTCACAATTTACTTCAATATGACACGACATGACACTTGAATACGGTATAGATGCTTATTAATCCTGCTCAAGTATTCATAACTTGTGTAATAATGTAAACAGTGAATAATCGGATGGTAAACTGCCCTGACTATACTAGAGCGTTCATGCCTTAAGTAGATACAATACTAGATCTATACAATAGGAGTCTATAGTCTATTACTGTAATCGATAAAAGGAGGGCGGAATTTTGATCTGTGTCCGCAGGTACTTCAGAGTATTGAGATGATAACGATAGGCTATTTCGGGGGTACTTGAAAAATTAAAATTCGAATCATAGTTAGGATTCAGGATTCCAACACAATTTGTAACGGATGAAATATTATGAAACTTACACGCCATCATCGTTACAAGCGTGGAAGGTTTTCCTCTGTGCTATGCGATTAGATATTATGCGAATATTTAGGCTAGTCTCTGCCCATGCTAATCTCTGGGCAAAACACGCTCTACGGAAATTGCGTTCCTGGCCATACCATTTAAAATTAAAATTCGAGAAAGGTGTCAAATGAAAGGCAACGACATGCTCTTTGCAACGACCCCCCATGTCATGGACGAATAATGAACCGGCTTGTGCCGAAATCATCTAGACGAACGGACGTTTTTGCACCTACTGCCTAGTATACACCTACCGATTCCAGGCCTGGAAACGGAATCTGGCGAGGAAAATGAGTTTCCTCGACTTTTTCCATTTTCGGTCCACA
>VNWX01002241.1:0-12614 GCA_009869905.1 Ceratophysella communis | reverse complement strand
CCCCACTAGATAGCCTTCCACCGTAGATTTAGAACAGTTGACTTGACAATAATGCCCGAATTCCTGGTATCCGTTCACCTCATGCACCTCCACGTCCTCACATACTTCGTCATTCGTTATTCCGTACTCGGTACCAAACATGCGAGGCTGCAGCTGCACACACGATATTTCAATAACCTGCTATCACTCCGCGTCTCGTTAGTCTCAAGCCTGACCAGCTTACAACATGGACCCAAGAAAGGCCCGACGTCAATTAAAAAGGGCCCTTGATTCCAGCCGCTTCGAGAAGCTGGGTGTTTCCGGTTCTGCTAAAAAGAAAAAACCCAAGGCTCCTAAATTGGGTCCGACAGCTCCGCCAAATTCTGTTGAATCTGACTCGGATTATTGCGAGATCATTGAAGTGGTCGAAGCTGGAAACGAAAAACCTCCACCAGTTGCGGTCGTAACCGTGAAACCTGAAAATCGGCTTTACAATTTTATGGATCCTGCAACATTCCGTACAAATTTTCCATGGCTTCAACTTCCAAAGGAAGCAGAGCCCGGAAGTACGGCTGAAGCGCCTGTCACTTATGTTGCGAAATCTTACATCTGCACGAATTTTCCAAGTCCTCCACCAACAACATCTTACCCCGGAGCCGAAGCCTTCGTTCGATATCAAGCTGTAGCTCCGGCAACTTACGCATGTGCTTCTGAGCTCGGGGATTCGGATTGGACGGGTTCTTCTACCCGTTATACTGGTCGAAAGAATCAACCTGAAATCGCTGCCGTTTCTAATGGTGGGAATTTCGGCTCTACTAAGAAGAGTGCTGGTACGGCTGCTGGCGTCGTCCCTGGAACCGGAACTGCAGAGGTAACTCTTATCTGTCAAGAGCTGGAAAGAACACAGCATCTGTTTCAAGACAATATGGATCCCACGGCCATTTTGAGCGTCGGTCTTCCTGATGACAAGTTGCAAAATTCTCGGCGCCCTTTCGGGTCATCTCCATTGTATTTTACGTATACTCCAATCTGTCATAATTGTCACCGCCGTTTTTGATGGAGTTGTAATAAATTATTTGGCGACGATTCAATAAATGTAACGTTCACCTGGATTTCGTTTCTGAAGCTGTAGTGCCATGACTGTATTTGTCATATTTGTCAATGATTTAGCATTTATTAGCCATGTATTTTGACTCCGATTAGAAACAGTATCAAATCAACTCAGGATACACGCACAATTTTAATAAGGTGCTCTCAAATTACGGCCATGAGTTAGCTCAGCAAACTAATTTCGGTAGTATAAAAACATGTCCTGTAAGTCAGGCAAGTAGTGAGCACTGAATCTGTTGATCGAATTCGTTTATTTTAGAAATTCGAGAGATTTTTGCAACGTTTTGCTAATTCTAGTGAACAAACGATAGGTGTAGGGTGTAGGGTAGGTGCACCATTTTAGCGCGTGACCGTGACGCACTGGCGACTTTTCCTGAATCGATTCTTCCAACGGCGTTTTCTCGATAATGCTTTTCCCAAAATTCGAAATCAAGCTGTTTTATTAAAAATGACTGTGTGTTTATATAAGTGCATTTATTTCACTACCTAAGGAATGGTTAGCTGACAATAAGTTAAGATTAAGTTGAAGAGCTATTATCAATCTTTGTGTTGTTTCGAATTCTAGACTGATGCCGGCGGTCCAGCTTCCGTTCCTCAACAAACTCCTGGAAAGGAACAAACGTCCCCATTTACACAGTTTTTTGATTGTGTTCAAAATATGAGCAAGTATCCATCGTCTGGACATACTTGGCGTCGAACTGTGGAACCCGCCATGCACGTCTTCTATGGAAATGCTTTGAAGTATGTAAAAAAAAAATTCGATTGGGTTTCGCAAAATACTGCCGTATTTGCTGTTTAGAAAAATCTAATACAGGCTTAACCAATTTTTATTGATTTCTAGTACACCCGTTGGTGACGACGATCCACCCAGTGACCCTGAACCAGAGTCCGAGTTGCCACAGGTCCCTTGGGTACTCACCAAGGAATTACGCCTTCTGAACACTGCTCGATACACAGTAAGAAATAGTAATGTCATGTATCAAAATTGTATATTTTATGGTAATTCGTTTTCTGATTTTAAAATAAGTCTTATTCTCTGCTAACCAGGTCAAGCTTCGACGACAAAACGAGAAGTCAATTATTCTGCAAGTCGAGTGCACTCTAGTTGACCAGAATCTGCCAACCGTTCCGCCATTGAGACTCAATATTGACCCCGAGTATCCTGATACTCGTCCTCAAATTGTTGGCTTGACTAAGGATTATGGTATGACAAGACACAAATGTATTTATGAACGGTACTAACGATTCAAAAACCGGAATAGCGCAATCTCACTGAAGTTATAACTCAAAATTTGAATTAAAATGCCTATACTAAAAATGTTTTTTTCTGATGCAACAGGTGCAACAGCTTTTCTGACTTCCGTCCAAAAGGCTTTCCAGGGTCGACTCTATTACATGTCTCATAAATTCACAGTCACCGAGTTACTGGGAGCATGGGAAATGGCTGTACGACAAGTCTCGAATCCTATCAACACAAATCCTCAGCAACCCTGTTTCAAAACGAGTGGAGCATTACAGATGGTCAACTTGTGAAGATACGAAATTTTTTAACGACTAGAATATCCTTTTATCGAAAAATACTAGGTTCTATCGAATTATATCGGACTCATTCCCTTGCAACTTGAACTTTCGAATCGATACAATTCTCCGCTTCACGAACTCGGAAATCAAGCAAGATAAGGTAACATATATGTACTTCAGTTACACGTAACGTCACATGTGAAACCTAAACCCAGAACTAGACTCGAACTAAGAATAACTTTATAATTATTGTAAGACTTGTTTCATGAAAATCTTCCACCGTTTTGTACATATTTCTTAGAGCAAGATCAGAGTAATAAAAATTATTGATTTTATCGAATTCTAAGCTCAAGCTTTCTCTATATTTTACGTTACACGAATACGAATAACCCATCTCCTATCCCTCCGTTGGCCTCCATCAATGCGGTTTTTGATCTACTTTCCCTAGACGAGACCTAGTATTTATGTACTTACTATTATTTCTCATTTTGCTCCTGCAACCATAGCGTATTGCAGCAACAGCCCAGAATTTGCAGCGCGTCGTAATTGTAAATCATTGTTTTTGCATCATCCCAATTTTAATTTTTAAAATTATTGAACAGAAGTACAAAGTATGGATGAATCAATGTGTGATTTCCTTGAGAGTTAAGTTAATACACCGGAAGAAGTTAGGATTTGAATATTTCCAGTGCTTTTGGAAGATGTTGATTAAACTTTCTTGACAATTTGAACCACATCCTCATCAGCCACCACATGGTCCTTACCAACCTTCTGTGGCTGATGTTTGACTGAGCTTCCCCAGACAAGTCCGTACTTGAATTCCTTGATGATACTTCGATGGAGCTTGTTGCAGAAGTCTTCAATAGAGCGATGGTCAGAGGAGAGAACAACAGGAGAATTGTAATCCGGAAGCTGACCCTTGGGCTTTGTGTAAATCCGAACGAGCTTCAAGTAGTCCCACATCTTTTCCAGCAAGTCATCAAAGTTCCATTTGTGATGAGCAGAGATGGGGACGCAATGCGGGATTTTGTAGATGATGTCAAGTTCCTCAATGCTAATTTGGTCAATTTTATTGAGCAGGTAGATGCAGGGGACATAGACTCGGTTCCCCTCAACAACATCAATCAAGTCATCGGAATTAGCATCGTAGCGGAGGGTAATGTCAGCATTGTGAATCTTATATTCGCTCAGAATGGTTCTAACTGTGTCCAAGTCAAGTTCTGACTGCGTGCACTGTAGAATTCAAATAAAAAAATCATTATCTAAACGTGTTTTCATGAGTGCTATATAATTTTGCGAGTAGCGACTACATATAAGAACATTTTGGAGGCACGTACCATAGTCTGCAAATTAATTCCACCCTTTTCCTTTTTCTTGAAAACAATATTTGGTGGCTGTTTGTTGAGCCGAAGTCCAAATCCCTCCAATTCCTTTTCGATGAGCTTCTTATGAACAAGCGGTTTGAGGACGTCAAGCACAATGAAAATCAAACTACAGGTACGGGCTACTGCAATAACTTGACGACCACGACCTTTACCATCCTTAGCTCCCTCAATGATTCCAGGCAAGTCCAACAACTAAGAATTGAAATGGAGTAACAATTATAAATTAAAACTGAAACTAGTTATCTTAACTAAACAAAGCATAATACGGGTGGCACTGAAACTGCCCATTATAATACACCATTCACTTTCGTCCACTATAGGTGTTCATTACGATTACGGGCCTTCAGAATTAGTGGCTTAATTCCGAACTACACTAAAATGGCTGGGTAATAAAGTCACCTAAACTGAATTTAATCGACGTGACTAAATAGCTTCAGATAAGGTTAATTTAATCATAATTTTACTCTTCCTTTAAATATGTTCGACTAATAGGGAGATCTGCTAAAATACAGTACAAGAAAATATAAAGTCGCAGTATATTTGTGTTTGTGTATTCACCTGAATCTTAGCTCCTTTGTATTTGATACAACCAGGTACAGTTGTGAGCGTTGTAAACTCATAAGCAGCCACTTCCGAGTAAACTCCGGCCAAATTGCTGAGTAATGTCGACTTCCCCACGGAGGGAAAGCCTAGCAAATAATAAGATTATCATTATTGTTTGTGACTGAATCCAAATTGCCTAAGATTAGCGTGATTTGAACTCACCGACAAACCCAATTCGAGCGTCTCCAGTTTTTGCAACGTCAAAACCCTCTCCAGCTGCACCACCACCGCCCTTGGGAGTAATCAGTTCACGGCGCAACTTGGCAAGTCGTGCCTTGAGCAGACCAAGATGACCAGCCGTGGCCTTGTTCTTTTGAGTTCGGGCCATCTACATAAAGTCATGGAACAATTAAAATCAATGATGACACAAAAGACAGAATCAATATTCATTTTTTTAAATGAAGATACTACAAGTGAATCGGTCTATTGCCCGTTTGCTTTTGAAATAACAGGCGCAAGAAAATGCGGAGTCAACAAAGAATCTTTACCTCATTCTCAATGTCCGCAATCTTCTCCAGTATGGTACTCATGATGATGCTGGTTCTATTCTACACCCGTTCTATTAAACAAGCTATGAAGGAACCACAACGACCTTAATCACAACAATAGGACTTCCAGACATACCTGCAATAGAACAAATCAAAGTCAATTAAGCCACAAGCTTTATAGATCATTATCATTATGGTCTGTCAGCTTTAAAAAGCTACTTGAAGACGTGAGGGACTGCGGACTGCCATGATGGCAGTCTGCAGTCCCCTTAGATCGCAGTGCCATCCCATATATACATGATTTAGTACACGTACACAAGCAACAGGTGCAATGCGCACTATGTTAGTATGTCATCCTTTGTCGTTTGCTGTGTATGACTTATGACTTACCACACAAACAAAGAAGTACGGCTACCTAGCTGTACTCCGACGGGGTTCAAATGGGATTACAAATCGACCTTGTCACCTTCCGAATGACCTCCTTAAGTGTAGCAGCAGCAGACGATGTACATCCAAATCTCCGAAACGCAGACCACTCACAATTTACTTACAACAGGAAGTACAAGCAGGCAGGACCAAGCAGCAGCAGCGGCTAACATTTCCGCATTTGGACTTTGTGTAATCTCAATTTTCCCGCACTCACAGGGTCCCGTGGGTTGTCTGGCAACGTGTTTGCTCGACTCCTGTTGTAGCTGCAAAGCCAGGCTAACAAGACGCTAAGTTAATTAAATGCATCAGATGCGCATTCTACGTTTCATAATTTTGCTGCGACTTGGTTCTATGTATGTCCTATTTATTATAATGTAGCTTGAATTAATTATGAATTACATAAATGGACATATATGACATTCAGCCTGCCACAATGCATAAAATCATAACTAAAAACTTATCCATGGATCATAGGCGTATTTGTGTAAGCAAGCATTATTCACATCTACCGCTGTACACCTTGCTGCGGCATCGAGCAATAATTCGTAAATGTATTATAAAATCTCGATTTCAAATAACCCGTCTTGGTTTTAATTTTTTAAATAGAATTCTATTCAACAGTAAATAACAAAACGCAACAAGTGTTTAGGTTGGACTATTACAAATTACAATGACAGCTCCTGTTGTGTTCAAATAACGAGGAGAACTAACTACTAACTGTAATGAAACACGGAAACTGATCGAGAAATCAGACAATTAACTTATCTTTTAAACTTTGGAGAAACTGACATTGAACTGTAACATGTTACTTGAGAAACGAGAGATCTTCTTCTTACGGTTTGTACATTGAGAACGTTTTCTGGGTGCTTCCAATGGGTGTGTTGACCCTGCTAGAAGAACAAAGTATGTCTATATTTGTCTAATGAACTCTGCGCCCTGAGTCATTACTATCCAGGTATTTCACTTACCATCGGAGATGTTTGAGACGAGAAACTATGTCTGGGGTTTCAGCGTTACCAGGAGTACTAAATCGAGCTGTTCCAGTACTTGAATATGGTGTAACATTGTTCGCGTCGAATACAGGCGACGAATAAAGTCTTATGACGAAAAATTAAAAGTTACAAGAGATTCGAAATGAAAGCGACATACAACTAAATTGTTTACTGTGCATTGTATACCTTTGATGATCTCGTCTTTGCGGGGTGTGAGGCAGGGTCAGACGTCCTGGTCCCGGGCCGCAATGCTGAGTCATTACCGGAGAAGCAGAATGACTCGGAAAGATTGGTTGCAACGGAGTGTGTCCAGAGGTTGTAGTTTGTCGTCGACCTGGTGCTGGCGTAGGATTATTGGGTGCAAAGATGGAGTTTAGGGTGTTATCCGTTGACTGAACAAAGAACCCATCTCCATCTCTACCAGTTTGTGGGCTTCGAAGCACGCCGTGACCAATCCAGTTCTGCTCTCGTCTGCAAATACTCATAAGGTATCAGAAATCAGAAAAATGTTGAGTTCCATACTTCCTTCTTCCACTCAGAGCTCGGTAAATACAATTTTACTCACTGCTGTGTGGCATCCAGCTTCTTTTTCAGCATTGATACTTCTGCTTTCAATGACTCTCGTTCCGAATTCCAGGCCTTCTGAGCCTCAATCTAGGAAAATATTATTAAAAATTAAAAATGATACATTAAGTTCAATTCAAGGTCGAATGGCAATGCAAGCGTCAGGACCTTGAGCAATAAATCACTTTCACCAGTCACCAGTCAGTACTTACAAGTTTCCCAAACTGAACATTGTAACTCTTCTGTTGAGTGCGCTGAAACTGCATGACCTGCGTAAGGCGTCGCATACTGTCTTTGACGATGTCCATGGGATCCATAAAGTAGGCCTTGATCTCATTCTTTGAGTCGGATGAAACCTCGACGAGACGGCAGTTGGCCTGACACACGCCACACACGTCCTGAACTATGAATCAACATTTATGGAATCCGGAACTTTAGATTGACCTGGCCGAAATGCTATTTTAAAATGAGACAGTAACAACCGGATACTTACGTCTCCGTGAGCAGGTTTCACAGAAGACATGGCCGCATGACGTGAGATAGTAGCGACGTGTGTCAAAGTGACCAGGGATATGTCCACAACCATTGCAGTGAAGGAAATCCATTGATGATCAGCGACGACAGACAGGTGAAAGATGTGTCAATCCTCTGGCTCTCCCAAGGATCTCGGGTCAATCGACAGCAAAAACAAATAGGAACTCAGCAATTGTGCAGCACAACAAGAAGCAGGAACAACGAAGAGTTGACGTTCTCTGTCAACTGTCAACTGTTGACTGTGTCGTTTTTTCAGCTGAACAAAGCGAACTCTCGACTCGACAACCGCCAAGTACGCTCGAGATTGCCGCCGCTGCGTGACGCACAGGTTTTAGCAAGATTTCCAACAGGAGCTCAGCTCTTGTCGGCTGCTCGGCTGACGAGACGAACAGGAACAGACGCTTCTATTTCATTTACTATGTAGGGTAGAGCCTTTATTCCGTTTCGCTACGACGGTATATTTAAAATTAATTACCCACTTAGTCGATTTGTCAGATTACTATGGTCAACTGTAAATTACTCTTACAAATTCTGCAGTAATTCCGTTTTTATAGTTTTATTTCAATAGATAATTTCGTAGCGATATCAGTTACAATTTTTTTTGCGATGTCTGGATTACGTATTACGTCTTACAAGCATTATTTATGTTTAACATAGAAGTGTATCACAAATTAAGTGGAGTAATACTCTCACGTTCTGTATCAATTTTCTAACACATCATACACAAGAATTTTTTAGAATAAATATTTAGTAGTTTTGATGAGCATTATCTTGATTAGTAGTTAGGTAGTAGGTACGAAGAATCCTTGGTTCCAAGCTCCAGCCCATTTAGCAGCTTTTCGGTTTCAGAACAGGCAGTTAGGTTGTTAGCATATGACACACCGGGATCTAGCTTCGAGTTCTTCTTCAGTTAGATCCGGCTCAGGCTCAAGCGCGTTGATTGGTGAAGGACCACCCGACATTGGTGAACGTTCACCAGGCATTGTAGTGCTTTCCATCGACGTCAGCGTATGATCTGCCACCGTTGGGCTGCGTTCAACAGTCATTGGTCCACGTACAGCAGGGAATGATCTACGTTCGCTAGGCAAGAATCCACGTTCACCATTCATTGGTCCATAATCAACAGACAAAGGCAATGATCTACGTCCTGGATTCATTGATCCACGTTCACCAGGCAAAGATCTACGTTGCAGACTCGTTGATCCACGTTCATCACTCATTGTTCCAGGTTCCACAGGCATTTCCGCAAGTTCGGCAAGCGCTGATGTAGGTTCATTTTCTTCTTCATCCGAGGAGATAGGTATAGCGTCTGCTTCAGCAGGCGTCAACCGTGAAGCACGCAATCCTTCAGGTGTAAGATAAATGATTGGAGGCGGACCATAACGAGGTCTTCCGGTCGGAACCACGAGTGGTCTTACACCAACTCGCATAATGATTTCGTCCATCATGTCGCTCGCAGCAAGTCTGTTCATTTCCTTAATCGAACGCTCGCCCGTCTTGACGGTTCTGATTCTCTCGCCCAGGTATTCGACGATACACTCCACAGTGTACGTTGGCTTATGAGATGGACCAGTGGCTTCAAGAGTCTAATTGTAATAAAATATAATACATCCGTTATTTGTTAGTTCCTATACCACAGGGTTTCCATTCAAATGAAAAGTTTTTTTAATTGCCAGGTACCTGGAATTCAGGTGGACTCGCCCGGATTGACCTACATATATCTTTGAGATTTGACATGCTCATGTTGGGATTCAATCGAGCAAAAGAAGGAATGCCAAGGGCAGCAGCTAAATCCATTGGCGGGAGGACCTGGTTCTGATTTTCGTTGACTTGTGGTGTGGGCTCAGCTGGTTCACGGGTTGATGAGGTGGGAGAAGGTTCAAGTAGATGCGTTGATGTGGTGGGAGACGTGTCATGTGGACGTGGTGATGTGGTGGGAAACGCTCCATGTGGACGGCTTGATGTGGTGGGAGAAGGTTCATGTGGACGTGGTGATGTGGTGGGAGAAGGTTCATGTGGACGTGGTGATGTGGTGGGAGACGTTCCATGTGGACGGGTTGATGTGGTGGGAGAAGGTTCATGTGGACGTGGTGATGTGGTGGGAGAAGGTTCATGTGGACATGGTGATGTGGTGGGAGACGTTCCATGTGGTCGGGTTGATGTGGTGGAAGAAGGTTCATGTAGATGCTTTGATGTGGTGTAAGACATATCATGTCGGCGTGGTGATGTGGTGGGCGACGTCCCATGTGGTCGGGTTGATGTGCTGGGAGAAGGTTCATGTGGATGCTTTGATCTGGTGGAAGACGTATCGTCCCGGCGTGGTGATGTGGTGGGAGACACTCCATGTGGTCGGGTTGATGAGGTGGGAGACGTTCCATGTGGTCGGGTTGATGTGGTGGGAGGCTTTCCATGTGGTCGGGTTGAAGTGGTGGACGAAGGTTTACGTGTATGCGTTGATGTGGTGGGAGACGTATCCCGTGGACGTGGTGATGTGATGGGAGACGTATCCCGTGGACGTGGTGATGTGGTGGGAGACGTTCCATGTGGTCGGGTTGAGGTGGTGGGAGAAGGCTTATGTGGATGCTTTGATTTGGTGGAAGACGTACCATGTGGACGTGGTGATGTGATGGGAGACTTTCCATGTGGTCGGGTTGATGTGGTGGACGAAGGTTTACGTGTATGCTTTGATGTGGTGGGAGACGTATCATGTGGACGTGGTGATGTGGTGGAAGACGTTCCATGTGGTCGGGTTGATTTGGTGGGCAAAGTTTTATGTGTATGCGTTGATGTGGTGGGAGATGTATCATGTGGACGTGGTGATGAAGTGGGAGACGTTCCATGTGGACGGGTTGATGCAGTGGGAGAAGGTTCATGTGGACGGGTTGATGCGGGGGCAGCGGATTCATGAGGACCGAGTGATGTGGAGATAGCAGGTTCAAGCGAATGGGCGGATGTGGGGGAAGCAGGTACAAGTGAAGGAGCCGATGCCGGGGAAACCGGTTTAAGTAGACGGGCTGATGTAGGCGAGCTTTGGTTGGTTGGATTAGAATCACCAGCACCATTACCAACTTCTGCCTGAGCTGCAACAAGTGAAGCGTTACCATTATCCAGAATCGGAAACAGAAGCCTTGGGTGGCCATTGTGAGAAGTCAAGAATTTTGGCGTAATTCCCAATGTAATCATAAGAGCCGTAGCACCCAAGTGTTTTGCTTCGAGTTTAGTGGCCGCCTCGGGACCTGTCGCTGATCAAAAAATAAAGAATAAGTTAAAGCCTTAATATTACTCTTGTCGTTTACCCATTATTGTTGTGCGCATAATACCTTGGAAAACTCTGTCTTCAAAGACTATCTTCCATGTCGCTTTATAAATAAACGGAGGTGCTTTATTCATTCTGACATATGTTGGCCGTTCAAACTTTATGTTTCTGGCTTGGCAGATTTCATGCAGCCAAGCAGAAGATTTTTTGTTGAAAAACAAAATGGATGACGCATCGAGAGCTTGGGGGAAATCCGGTTCCGATCTACTTGAATCCATTGGAACAATCTTGACTTCACAGAATAGTAAACAGAAGAAAAACCTGGAAGTTAGATGAAAAGCAAATTATAACACCCATGAATGCGAAATGGGAGCGCTGCTAGCGACCAGGAAAATATAGTGCTACAGTTACAGTATGCGAACCGTGCGTGAACCTGAAATATGCCTTACAAGGGAAGTACGCCAAGTGAGAGGAGTTTTTTGGGTAGTGACCTATAACATTCGGTGCTCGGAGTATGAAAAAGGGAAAGATATTATACCTGCAGACTAATAGGGGTACCTGAAAAATTTGGGGTCAAACATGGGAGAAAAAGCTCAAAGTGGGGACCCTATGAAACAAGAAAAACAACGTATTAAATCCCCTAAAAACTTTCCATTTTCGCATCTCGAATTAGAGAGCCTGGCAATCAAATTTTAAAAAAATGTTGAATGATGTACATTTTTATGGTTGAAAGAGTGATTTAGGCAAGAGGCATAACTAAGCGAGAAATGGTTGAAATTGCTCATATAAAAAATAATTTGCTTAAAAAATAAAAATGGCGTTGAAGTCGAGTTTCAAAAACAGGAAATCCTTGGGATTTACGATATAATTTATAATTCTTGGTGTTTCATAGGGTCCTCCCTTTGAACTCTTTCACGCGACCCAACATTGATCCCGAATTTCTCAGCGACCTATGAGTCTGCCTGCCATACACACATACACAATATTATATACTTTTTCATACTTTGATCAAATGTACAATGGTATATGTCTCGACCCAAAGCGATCCTTTCACTGACATACTTCCGTTGTTAGATATAAAGTCACCAAAAACAAGTTATAGCTTTTGACCAAGAAAGCACAGAAATCTTGAAGTGTAGGGTTTCCTTAAATTTTTACTTTTTTACGCTAAGGAAATTGATGAATTTGACCAATCGTGGCTTTTAGAGTCCCAAGCAACATTAAATTGATTCAATGAGATAGGTGGTAAAGCTTAACTGTGTATTAAATTATGGTTTTGACGAGTTTTTGTTAAAACTTTTCCAAGTTATCCAACAATATATGGTATGTATGTTTATACCCTGGCGTGTGTGCCTGATACTTTCACGTCCAAGCCTCTGACCCTGACTATCAGGGGTGTGGCCAGAGTGCGATTCAGGGGTGGGCTAATGTTTTTTCCAAAAACTAACGAAAAATTCATTTTCTAGTTTTAGTTATTTTTTGAATTTCGGGAGCGGTTTGCAATGTTTATGAGTTCAAGAACTCAAAAACGGCCAAATTAGTGGCAATAAAAGCGCCGCAGGAGAAACTTTTTAGCATTTTATGGGGATTTTTCTCATTTTTGGTTCAAATTCTTGGTTTTTAATGAAAAAAATTGGCAACTTAAAATCATTATATAGCTTGAAGGAAAGAAAATAGCGCCGCAGGCAAAAAATTTGTAAAATTAGGTACAAATTTACATTTTGACCAACATTTCGGGGGGGGGGGGGGCTTT